>JAOTAV010006252.1:0-29855 GCA_026546445.1 Cyclargus thomasi | reverse complement strand
TAGAAAGTCTACACTAGCTTAATCTGACGCGCTCGAGTAAATCCAAAATTCCCCTCTTGGGCTCCCCTACTATTAGAAATGATTTCGTACATAAGCGACAGGCGTATTTATTTCAATTCAAAAATCCTACATTTTACGTCATATTTCTTGATAGCGGTTGTCGTGATCTATTAATATTCAACATGCAAAACTTTAAGAATATATTATCTTAATCCGTTTGGTATCATAGTATTATAGTTTTATAATAATAACTAGCTTTTGCTCGCAACTCCGTCTGCGTTGTGTTTGTTACCACGCACGTATGAGAATTATTATTTTCCTGCTTTTCTCTTGAAAATTTCCTGCATTTCGTTTCTGTGGAGCCCGAAGATTTGAACTGGATATTTGACCAAGACTAGGTTTCAAGGTCTGAATGAAGATGCGGACTCGTTCGACTATTTGAAATAAACGTTAATTGATGCCATTAGCAAAGACTCGAAAGTATAAAAAATAATAATAGTTTAAAAAACACTAAAAACACATTTATAGATGCAAGTAAAAGTAAAAAATAAATTACGGATCGTTTAAGTTGTCTCTGTTTTTGAGCTAAACTATGTGCTTTTAATTATTAATATTTGATTTAAAAGCACGGCGCGCTGGTATAGGAAAAAAATTTTGTATACCTTGATGAGAAATCAAGTTAAACGATGTGTCGGGAAGCAGGTGGGTTAACCAAGAACAAAATGTATGAAAATGACAAAAGGTGTAACGAATGTTTCTGTCATTTTCATACTTTTTTTGGCGATTCTACAAAGAAGCGAAAACGTTCACATCTTGGCTAACCTACTGGGTTACAAAGATCGATTGCAACACGACTAGCAAGAGGCTCTACATTAAACAGTCTGTTCAAAGTGATTGTACTGGCTAGTCAAATGTAGGATTCTTATTCGTATAATTTTTAGCTGAAATTCTTTCTTGCTCTAGTTCCCCACACTTTTACAATCAAATATTTTAAATTTACACATCAGCCCAGAAATATAATAGATTGTCCACGTGACCAGTTAGTTACCCACCCCCTTCCTTAAAAAATCTTTAATCAAACCGACCGACTGGACCGCAAAATAATAATTATTATACTAAGTGTTTGGTTATCAAATTGTAATAATTTCATTGTATTTATAATTTCTGTGAAATAGGAACAATATATCACAACACGAAACTGAATAATTGATATTATTAGATGTATTTGTGAGAGTCGCCGTCACTTACACACGCCACCCAATAGTATGAAATAGAATAGAATATATATATGATCCTTATTTGACAAAAGCACAATTTACATTCAAAGTAAATTTTTAAATGGTAGAATAAAACGGAGATTGATTAAAACTTGAATTTAAACCGAATAGCCCATTTTATCGAAAGTCAAACTCAGAAAGTCTTTTAGAATTCAATGTATTTTCTGTGCCGAAGTAAAACGTATCTGCAAAAGCTTAAACCAGAAAGTAAATATGTGCTGTTTACGAATTCGTTTTTAGAGAAAAGATATTGCATATAATACAATATATCTCGCAGTTTCCTCAAGTTCAATAGAATATTTCTTATTTTATATATTCTTTCCAGGTCATGCATACATTTTCTCAATTCTTAGAAAATCAGGACAGAATCACAATCGGGATGTTGCACCGCTAGCTCGACTATGCTCGATGCGCTGGAACTCCGACGTTAGTGCCGATTTACACTTGATTTAATTAAGTTGCGAGTTAACTTGCGCGATCGGCGAGTATAATTATTTTTGAAGTTATTAGTTGTCAATTATGTCAACTTGAATAAAACGCGATCCTATTTTTTGGCGAGTTGGCGAGTTAAGTGTGAAGTGCTACCCCTCTCGCGTCTCCTGCACCCCGCCAACTTAACTCACAAGCGTGTCGACCTCTCAATATACATCATAATATTAAATTTATCAAAACTTTTAATATAATAGGTATTTAGTTGAGTAAAATATTAAATTTAATTCGTTTGTAGGCAGTAATTGAACAATTTATGGAGACTTATCTAGTTATCGAATCAGCAACTTATGATTACTTAACTCGCCTACTTTTGAACGTCACTTAATACTTACTAGTTAATTTTTAGCTGATTGTTTTGTATACTCGCTGTACTTAATTAAATGTAAACCGGACTTACTTCAAATTAATTTCTGTTGTGCTGCTTTTGTGATCGGAGTTTATTTAGTTCATTAACGAAATAAAATTTCATATAACATTAGGACGTAATAAAATCAAATGACGTGTTGTCAAATGGCTTTGAGGCGCCGTTTACGAACTTATGTAGGCTCTAACTGCGTGTTATAACTAAGCACATTACAGGTAAATCTCCCCCGTTATGAGCTCTACAAAAGTCATTTTGTGGCAGCGTAATGGGCAACAATGTATTATTAAATTTTATTCTCTCCTATATTATGAGAACTCAATCTTTTAAAAGGCAATTATTGTTTCATACCTATATATTAGAAAGACGCGTATATGTAAAAGCATAAAATTTCTCCCAGTTATAGTTGATATGGAGGAATGCTTAAATATTTCATATTTTCAATAAATGAAACGCTACGCATATTATAATATTTTGTCATGACACGTCAATCTTAAATTATGGTCGAATTCTACAGAGGGCGACCTCTAGTGTTTATAATTTAGTCACTTGTTTGCATTCATTCTGTTTACCACTAATGTACATTGCAGCATAGAGAAATTATAAAATAATTGGTATATTATGGCAGGTATGTTCAGAACTTTTTAAAGTTAGTGTAGACTGGATTACTATTTATGTTAAACTTATAAGAGAATTAAACTTATAACGTTTAATGTTGAGATTTAAAAGCTCTTTTAATTCACGAATATCGTAAATTAAAAATATAAAAGAATTTACAATAGCAGAAAAAATAGCGAAGTAATTTTTTAGGTGGAACAAAATTATAGGCGAAATTAATAAAAGTTTTCTCCTTGTAAATATTGTCGAGTTGGGAACTGAAACCTTTTATTAAATCTCACTGTATTTCCCACGGAATACTTATTTTCTATGGCCAAATAAAGTGATTTCAAACTTTTCATCGGTTTTATAAAGTGAAAGCTTGCCTCGTGTTGTATATTAATCTGGATATAAACACTATGGACTTCTTGACTTACGCAACGAAACTAAGAATTTAATATGTTGGAAAATTTTATAGTGTAGGCATACGTTGTAACTTGTCAAAGGAAAAATGTGAAAATATTACAAAACCGTTCAAATACAATCTCGTTAAAGTTCATAATAAGCTTTTAATAATAGTATAACAACAATTACTAACAGTTAGAAGCAAAATTGCTCCGAGGAGTTTCATCGCAACACGTCCTATCCTAAATAGAAAAAGTTTAATATAACATAACCTATTAAAGTTATTCCATTCATAAAATAACTTTTTAACTCGGAATATGACGGACTCCTCTCGGTTAATAAATTTCATAGAGCTCCTACGTTTCATAGAATTTCATCAATATTCCGTTCGTTTTTGTAAAAGAATGATTTATTCGCGGGAGTTTTTCAATACTTCATCGAAGCTGGGTGTTTGAATTGTAAAAGTTCGAATTCCGAAAACAATTTTAATCAGATGAAGCACGGGCCCTAACAAGTTAATTTATATGGATGAAGAGATTCCGACTCCTGCGATTCTCGCATTATACCGGGGAATAGATGAGGGGATCATTACTCTGTGACATGATAATAACGCAGCCGTACGCTCCGAATATCTCCGTAGAAATGTTCAAATTTAAGATGATTGAAAGCGGTTATTACGCGGGAGCATTAAAATAGCTTCAGTAACAGCGGCGAAGACGGCAATGTGAAAAGTTATACCGTTTATATTTAACGCTTGATAATTCGCAACATTAAACAGGAGTATCACTTTAATGGGAGATATTGTGTTCTGCGTGCTAATGAATGTGTGAGTTTGTTTTCTCTTTGATGTTAATCCTTTACCTGCGAGGACGAAATCCCGCCATCTTGCCGGCGCCGCCCACACGATATTTTAACGTGACTGACCCTCGAGAGCGATGAGGGAATCACCGAAGATGAATTGAACTTATCGATGGACTCAAATGTATCATTTACTGAAGTTCTTTGATAATAATTGTGGCTATGAACTGGACAGCACGAGTATTTTTAATGATAAAATTAGTAAAATATTATTATTGTCAAAGATAGAGACAAGGAAACAAATTAAAACATTTAAAATAACGCAATGAAATCTCCTTAATCTAGGAGCTGATGGTATTTTTAATTAAACGAGACGTGATTCAAATTAACTATAATATCTTCCCTTTTTCTTTAACTACCTTTCTCTTTCATGCTTTAGTAGCAATAAAAGTAAATTGGCTATAAAATACAGACCCAAAGGCCAAAAGAGATAAGTTTTGTACCCGACCCTCGCCATGTTGTACTGAGCTTTGCAATGCTGTTTCTTTTGAATATTGCATTTAGGTTTATACTCCTTCTGCAACTTTTATAGCCAGCTAAGATTTAGATCTCAGGGTTGATTTTCAGAGCCAAATAAAGAAGGTTCAAACGGAGAGCGAGATAATTTTTCTTCGTAGATTGCACCCTTTTGATATAGAAACTGATAGTCTTCATTATTAATGTTCTTGGATTCGTAACATAATTAAGTCTTCGGACACGTGTGTTAAATATTTATGTTTTTTTTGTCTTATTGTAGACTAGTTGGTACCCGCAACTTCGTTGCGCAAAAATTTGAATATGACGCGGGAGCCGTACATTTTCCCGGGATTAAAGTATCCTATAGATTGTCCAGGGCTATTATACAAAAAATTTATTTAAATCCGTCGAATAGTTCCTGAAATTAGCGCGTACAAACAGACAACTTTTTTGTCATTATGTGTTCTATTACTGTTCCTTAGCACCCCCATATTGATTATTTTGTAAAATATCAAATGTACATTTAACACTCCAATTTGACTATTTTATTATATGTATAGATAATCAAATTGCTTTTTTACATTTTATATGGCTCTTTACGTCGACCAATTATGATTCATCTTACATCATGGCGCTAGCTGCATTATAAAAGTACACACAAACCAAGTCATGGAGAGTTAAGAGTAAATATGCCCATCTACACGTTCGTCATTGCCAGTATTTGTCCATCTTAGCCCAAAGTGGATTGGATGTAACATCAACTCAATCATATCTCTTTTGAAAATTAAAATAATAAAATATTTTTACTTCAAATAAAATATTGTATACTACTACTATTTAAACGACGATTTATAATTATGTGCACGGGAGCTATCTTTTAAAAATGGCAGAATATTAATATGAAAACTAGAAATGTATAATAATGTATTGTACCGATTCCCTAATTTTAAAATTCTAGGAAGCTACAAAAAATACTTACGCTACACAACACACATGCATATTTAGTCATAAAAGCCCTTCTGTTTACGCTGGGGTTGAAAAATGTGTGTAAAAAGTTAATAAACATTAAAGATGTAAGTAACACGTGGGGTCGCGTGTGAGCAAACTGCCCCCGCGAGTCCGCCGTGCTCAGTGTCGGTCAGCCATGTTGTTCATTATTCAACTAATATGTCTCACAGAATTCATTCTTGTACGTATTTTTGTACGGCGATGTTTATACTTGTACGTTAATATTATACTAGCGGACCCGACAGACGTTTTCCAAACAAAATTCAATAAAATTGGTCCAGTCGTTTGAAAGGAGTTCCGAGACAAACACACGCACAAAAGAATCATATATATTAAGATGTTGAAAAAAATTGTTTTACTGTACAATGAATTCATATAAAAGATGATTTTTAAATTTCAGTCATTGAAATCTTATCCAAAAATTAACATTACAATTTGTCAGAAAATATAAAAACAATTTAAGTTTATGTATGTATGTTGGTTCATGGTGGAAATTCAACCTTAATGAAACACATTTTTTTCATGCACTATTTCCACTACATTCACTTTAATTTTACCTGATGATGACATTGTCGAAACCGGTCGTGTATTTGTAATAAAACTGTAAAAACGAAGTGAATATAGTGGAAATAGTACTTGAAAAAGTGTGTTTCATTAAGGTTGAACAATTTTAGTAGTAAAATTACTTCCTAGGAAATATTTTTCTCCTTCAAGTGATATCTACTTTTTTCAATGCGATGTAGATTTGTAAAGAATTACCTAACACATAAGATCTCGCCTTCACAGCTGGCTATAGTATTCATTGTTCTTGAAATTTTATTTCATTATTAAGAAAAATGTAGGTGCCGAAATCTGCATTTATTTGTACATTATTTTTGGACTTTTGAGTGTTCAGTTAACTTAGTGTTTAGGCCACTTTAATTACTTGCAAAAACACGAGATATTAGAATATTAGATATTAGATCTAAAAATAAATCTCTCTGACGCACAGGAAAGTAAAATATGATATACGATTATTATTTACATAATATTATCGCATTGCATTTTTTGTACTCATAGAGGATAAATAACAAATACTCTTGTTTACATTTTTAAATAGAAATTCCATACAATAATAAATCTAAAACAAAGCAAAAGATCTTACCGCACGTCCATGTACTGTTACGAACAGCGAGAAAAGTAGAAAGCACCACATTACGTAGCTTCGTAGCGGCGTAGCTCCGTAGCGCCCTCGTAGCGGCCCGTAGCGGCCAGCGCGCTCGCGTGACTGCCGCCAGTCCGGCTCTCTCCTGCCACTCTCCGGCATGACTCGCCGCGCCGCGCCTCGCTCGCTCAAACATGCCGCCTGACAAATATTGCCCAACTAAAATAAGGATAACCCACTTTTGTTAGTATTTTCTGTTTACGTCGGTCATGGTTAACAAAATTCAACCCTAACTTACGACCATACGGTTTGGGTTCACCGATGTTCGTAAATTACGTATGCAAAGCCTTATATTACGTTTTACATAGCATATGTTACAAAGTTTAAGGAAAGGCGGATAAATCATTATCATTCATCTCTCGATGTAACTAATAACAAAATTTCAACCATACATTCAATTATTATCGTATGAAACGAGATAATTTATATTATCTGAATATAACACAAATATTTATCAGCTGTACAAAGCGCTATGTCACCGCATGACGTAATTAACTTTGATCGACTTAAGCGCCATTTAATATCAATTCAACATAATAACGTAATACGTGTTATTAGATTAATATAAGTCGTGAATGTGACGTGACAGATGTGCGGGACATTTCTCGTTCTGTTATCGCTGACTAATATTATGAATCAGCTGCCTTTTATCCCGACTCATAAAACGAAGATGACTATCACCGTTACTTAACATTTCTTATCTGCGAGTGTTTTTATTGTGTCTTAAAAATATAACTTGTGTTATTTTTTTGTATTATAGACAAAACGGTTTAGATAGATTGGAAATTCTTTACTTGTACTTGTGTACAAGTAAAGAGTTGTCTTAGAGACTAAACTTAAACATATTTGTACAGTATAAGAATTGTACAAATTGGCGATCTTACAACTAAAAGCGGCTTGTTTCAGACAATCAGAACTAAAAAAAATGGCGGTGGTATGGAAATCAAGTACCGTCGCCCATGGACACTCGCAATATCAGAAGAGTTGCAGGTGAGTTGGTAACCTTTTAGAAAAGAAAAGTAGCTAGCAGCTACATTTTGCCTTAAATTTTGATGCACAGATTTTATTTATCGCGAGAAAACTGTATATTTTACTATAATGTTAAAGCTATCTTTGACTTTTACCAAAACTCACATACGTCATTAAAAATATTAAAAATACTCAGTGGTTAATGAGACTAGACGAAACCAATTTTCCCTCAAGAGTGACAATATTAGTATAGATTCGATCAAGTGTATAATAGTAATCAAAAGCAAAAATTTAATCGTCCTTTTAGTCATTAAATATTTATGTATAATGGGGAAAATTGAAAGAGAGCCAGTTGACGTAATATTTATGTATAAGGAGGGAAAAAAGGGAGTTGACGTACTTTTGTCATTTGGTCGGAAAATGTCAATTCCATTTAAGTAGTGATCTGCCGACTAAGTTTGACATAAACCCACCAACTTACTAAGAAATACGATCTGTATCTGTTTTAACTTCTTTGATTGTACAGTCAGAGAAGTTGAATCAGATACAGATCAATTTTGATTTCAGGATTGAATGAACAAAGGACGATAAAATTTTTGTCTCTAATAATAATAAAACATTTATTCAACATTCTTTACACCACACCACGAGTACACGAATACATAAACAAATTACTATTATATACTTAATCTTATTATACAAAAGTAACCACTCTCAGACACAAAGAAAAAGTCCGTATAACAAAATAAGAACCCAATTTTTCTAACACGGATTTTCCCGTAACTCTTTTTATAAACAATTATTGTGGCTAACTTTCATGAACCCCAATATAACTTCATAGCATTAAACTTACACGGAACTTATTTTACGGGAGGTAGTGTTTAGAATGAAATATTGAATTGAATAAGATGTCAGGCTCAGCTATGACCGTTTCAAGGTATCGAGCTAACCAGTACAGTCTTCTAGGGATGAAAGCCACCGACCCACCGACAATGTCGGCAACTTTTTGTTGGCGGCTTTACTTATTGTAGGTCGAATATCGGCAACTACAATATACCGGCATGTTATACAGAACAGAACACAAATCGCGAAAAAAATTTACTGTATAGCTGTATCTCTATATATCTGTTTGTGCACCCTAATCTCCGAAACTACTAGACGGGTTTGAATGAAGTTTTATTGTTTTATAGCTATTTATTTTATCTAGGCAACATATAGGATTTATAATACTTTTTACGCCGGGAATATGTACGGTACCCGCGCGAAATATCAATTTTGGCTCAGCCAAGTCGCGCGAATTAACTGATATAATAATTTTAGTCATCCACTGTTATACAAAACACTAAGTGGTAGACGATAGCTTCTAGTATGACTATGCAGTGGCATAGGTTTGATTGCTATTTGAGATCTATAGTAATCTGAGAGCTGATAGCAAAATTTGAGTAGCTGGTTGAGGCAAGCTGAAACCTTATCATATAACTATCTTATACACCCCAATACGGCACTGCATACCTGGCTGATGAAAAGCAGGGCCTACCCTACATTTTACCTAAAATTTATTTTTTATACCTTTTATTATAAAAATATATTTGAGGTAATATGTATTTTTTATATATGTTGTAGTTGAATATTCAAAGAATTGACAAATGATGAGCCAGATGATTTAGTGGGGGCTTCAACATTTCCAGGCGCGTGCAAAAATAGTTTGCGAAAATTGCTTGCAAACCATAAAAAATATATTTGTGGCACCTTGAAATTTTAATACAAGAAGATAATAAGGAATTATATAAATTTTAATACATTAAACATTCAGATTCCGAGATATATTTTTGTAAATTTTCTTTTTTTTCCCACTTTTCACCAGCCAGGTCTGCAGTTCCGTATTGGGGTGTATTAGGAGGGATACATTACAAGATCCCAGCTTGCCTCAAATAACTACTTAAAAATTGCTACCAGCTCTTGTAACATATAAATTAATTATATTAGAGAATGAAGCAAACTTTTGAACCAAATTAGTTTATTAGTCATGTATCCACTATATTGAGTTTACGGTTGTGATAACCGTGTTTTTGTTTACCGGCTTATAGCTCGGTGGAATCTCGGCGCTAACAAGCGGGCCTCTTGAAAATATTCGCTATTATACGGATCCCGGTGGCTGAATAAAATTAATTGCCATTAAAATTCATAGTCGAGTGAAATGATAATGTAAGTAGTTTTAATATTTGCATGGTAATTAATGTTGGTTTATTTGTTTGTATCGGAAAACTGCATTACTGCAGTTATTGCATTGTTTGTAGAGCTGTGATTTATTGCAATTATTGCGATAGTGCTTAAATGCTGTTGTGAAACAGACTAAAAAGAGTAAGGGACTCAGATAAAACTTTTTGAATGTCATGATTTTTTAAAATTTGTAAAAGTTTTGCATAATAAATAAATTTAATATATCGACGGCAGAAAGCGGAAGTGGCGTATCCCAAAAAGTTCAACTTTACACCAAAGCCAACAATCACACTTTAATTGATTAAGAAGGAAAGTTGAAATTTTGAAGATATCTCATTATATATATACGACAAGCATGTTCAACATTTCAATTTTCTATCTTTATTAATGCATTTTTTAAATACTTTGTTGGCTTTCGAGTAAATTTATCTTTTTGAGATGCGCCACTTCTGCTTTGTGCCGTCAATATTATGTTTAATGTAAAAAGGTCAGTGAACGCGACAATATTAAACAAAAGGATAACATATTGTCAGAGGATTGACACAACTGAACTGACTGTATTTTATACAAAATTAAACACAAATTCATTACGTTGTTAATTAAAGAAATTCTATGAACAAAGGAATAGTTAGAGCTAATGCTACACAAAATGTTTAACCGTCGTATTCACAGCAACTCCATTAGTAAGTGCGAAAGGGAATTCGGGATGAAAGGAAACTTTCAAATAAATCCCCAGCGCCCCGAACTATATTCTTTTCTAGAGGGATTACGTTTCCTGCGTTACTTGTTTCAAATTAAATAATGAACTAACTTCTAAAGCCTTCCTTTTGAAATTTAGCACGGTGCTCATTATCGCTTTGTACGGGACATAGAATTTGTTAAAGTAACAAATGACTTCATGATCGTGCCGTAGTGTGTAATTTGAGTGTTTCAGGCACTATATTTGTTACTGACTTAAATACCTGCTGTGACAGTCTCTCCGACACTCCACCAAATACTTCTGGAGATTAGAGATTGACGGTCAAGTGTAGTAAAAAAACAAATATGTGGTCCCATACCTCATTTAATTACTGTTATATTATCATCATAAGAGTATATGTATATATATCAAGTTGCTAATGCTCAGCGGTTCATATTCTAAATCTAAACACAGCTTGGTTGCTGCCTCCGCCCTTCAGACGTTTTTAAAAATTATCCAAAAAAACGAGCTCTACTATGGCACTACTATGGAAATCAGTTAAAACTAATATACAAATGGCGGACTTATTGCTACTAAGCAATTTCTACCAGTTAAGCGTTTGCGGACGAAATTAACAATAAGAATAAAATAAAACGAAATGTTTAGGTGTACAAACCAAAACGTAGCGTATAATACTTATACTATAACTAAAACTTAGGACAAGTTCTATATTGACAGATACACTATGTACTAACTAAAGACTACTTAGGACATGCTATATAAATATGACTTGAGCCTATGTGCAAAAATACTTATTGAACCGGCACTGCGAATACTTATAGGTAAGGGTTTCAGAGTATAGCAGCACGGACTGCAAAATATCTGGAGTATAAGGAGTGGAGTGCAAAGGGATCTCGAGTGTGAGATTTCTTGAAGAGTGAAGTGTCAACTGGTGGGTGTCGTGCAAAAATTTAAAGCGATTTTTCATATATTAATATATATATAATAAAATAAAAAAAAGGAGAAACAAAACGCAATTTTAAAGACGTGCCGCGATTAGGCATAGTATTATTAGAAGCGTATTTGCCCTTGGGTTCACGGGTCAGAGCCCCGTATTTAATGGAATAATCATATCATAATATTATTTTGATAATTCAGATTTATATTTGTGATGTATTAATATGTGATTATTCAATGAGACACATGGTCAATCATTATTATTTATTTTATCAATCACTCAGTAATAAATGCTGGACTTTTTCTGAGAAAAGCCTTTCTGATAACAGTCAACGAATAATTTTTCCAGCAGGAATTATTACCTATTCTGTGTGTTACGAACGGAGTAGAGCACATTGATTTGGTAAGCAACTAATCGTATTATTTTCTCAAAGACCTGTGTTACATAGCGAGCCTTTGTAGGTGCGCGTGGAGCTAATTCGTAGGTTTTTTGTTACGGTTCCCTAATGGCAGGCGTGCAAAACTTGTTACTTTCGTTGCATTTACCGAATAGTGCTCCACGTGTATAATAGGGGAAATTGAAACAGCCAGTTGACGGACCTACGTCATTTGTTTTTACATAACGCGATTAAATTATTTAGGTCCACAACCTGGCACTGAATTATTTTTCTCATAATACATTTAAGGGTTACATACCTGTAACCAATATTGTTATCGATAATTACTTATCATGATTTCATACTGGTCTTTAGAAATTGTCTAGCCAGTTAGGTATGAGTGGTATGACTAATCGAATAGTAACTTATGTTTCAATATTGACTTGATGTATAATGGGGGAAATCGAAAGAGAGCCAGTTGACGGACCTACGTCATTTAGTCGGAATTTGTCAATGCAACTAATGCAAGTGGTGATCTGTCGGATGAGTTTGACATAACCCGAGCAAATTATTTAGATTTACTACCTGTTTCAACTTCTCTGATTGTACAAACCGACTTATATAAAACTATGATGGAATAAGCACCTTTGCAGGAGTACTATACGGTAAAACTGAAATCACACATATATACCTTTTTTTTTTCATTTAGTTGCACCAACATTTTTTCTTATATCTCTAATATTAATTTCAAGATTGTAAGTCTTAGAGAACCCAGTTTTTTTTGTTCTTTGATAAAAAGTCTAAAAATAATAAAAAAAACTAGTATGTGATATACTCTGTAATGTAACCTATTACCTCGCATAGTTTCACTTCTTTATCTTAATTAGCTTCAGAGATATTATCACATTCGCAGTCAAGCATACAGATATTTTTCTATGTCAGGGTCAATGCGGAAGTCGATCGCGAAACTACAAAAATCGTGTTTGTTCATCAAGGCAATAGTAAAACATAAGCAACTATTCGATTCCCTAATCCCTTCTAGGGGCCGATTTGTTATACCTATCCTGGTAGAGCCTTTTTAAAAGCGCCATCTGTGTTTTGTACACCTTACTAAAAAACAGACAGGCTTGCAAACGTAGCGTCGACATTGTCGTAATAAAATCTTACATATGGCTAGTTTGCTACGTTAATGTGGAGAAGCTACTGATTGTTATAAACTAGATGGCATATTAATTTAAAAATATATTTTTATAATTGAAAATAAACTTTTAAATTTTTATAGCAATAAAAAGTTAAATTATCTACGAAAATAAAAAAGCAATATATTTTTAAAAGATATTAATTTGTTTTGATCTCCTAACACTACCATCTATATGAATAAACTATTTATAACTCAAAAACAGCTGAACTGATTTAGCTGAAAATTGGTATTATTGGTAGGGAAGTAGCAGTGGCGTAACTACAAGGTGGCAAGCCAGCAAAATGCCACAGCCCCCCAGCCGGAACAGGCCCTCGATCAGACCCCCTAGTCAAGTGGCAAGCGATTATTTTTATACAATAATCGCTTGACGTGTTTTTGTGTTGGATTGACATAGTGGAACCAAAACGAATTTGCCACGGGCCTCCAACAGTATAGTTACGCCACCGGGAAGTAGCTAAGAAGTAGCTAAGATCTACAGGGTAACACCGCGGGGCACAGGCCACAGCTAGTATATAATACATTCAATTTTCAGTATACTTATAAGAGATTTTGGTTATGAAATAATCCTCTAATCTCTTGACAAGGATATGAAACCCGTAATTTCATATATGAAGAAAACTCTTAATAGAAAAACTTTATCTTATCAAACAATATCGATAGATCGAAGTGAGTTAGCAGTGATTTGATTGACGAAAGTCAGTAATTACTGTAGGGATATATCGACTTCTCTCTCTCTCCCTCCCTTAATATTGCATTCATTATAAGGCGCTACACTGGGGCCACAATAGTGTCATAGTGTCATTTTATTAACGTCACGGGCCATGATGGCGATATGTCACTGATAGGCAAGCCTGTTATATAAATTACTACTATTGTACTATAAACAGTGTAGTTTTATAATTATTTTGAGTTCCCTAGGTATCATCTTGAAATAAACAAAATTTTTGCTTGAGTGTAGTGACCGAGTTTTGTATCCAGCGGTGAAAGTAACCGACGTTGACGTACATCCCGGGTGCCGTGCCGCAGCGCCGTCCGTAAGACGTTATGCCGACTACCAGCCTGAAAACACGTTTTTATTCGGTTTCCTGTCTTAGTACACTAGCTTTTGATTTATAGGCTAGGATTGACATACCGTCAATCAAGTTGTTATGAGTCAATTTCTTTTATTGTACTTTTCTGTTACTTCATTCTTATTTTATCACAGGAGAGTATTTAATCTGACATTAAAACTAAGCATTTCAGAAGAAAGCGTCTCGTCGTTATAATAGGCATTTATTGCAGTGTAGTCCACCTTTTCCCGACTACGCGGGGAGTTGAGCTTCCTTGGTAGAGTCTATCAACTAAAACCTATATAGTCAATATATCATGCGTTTAGGGAGTCCCACACTCGGGAAGCGCAAAGCACGTTCCCCGCTAATTACCGCTAGAAAAGAGATATTTCTCATTGAAGTGATCATACGGAAATGATCGGAACATCGAAATAAATTTTAGAACGGAGAACAATCTTGTTTGCGAACCTTTCAGTCGTGTGAATCTGTCAGATATTGTTTACCTTATAAAGTATGGCACTATCGATCTGACTGAAATAACTTACCCTCTCCACAGGATGGGCCCGCCCGAGTCTCCCCGGCACGTGTCCCTCTCGCCGTCCCCGTATAGACAGAACTGGTCTGCGCTAATCTTCAGCTTGTTCCATTGTGTACAGTTGCGAGTATCCACGAAGTTAAGTGATGCTTCGCTGAGAGCGTTGCCGAGTACGGACTTGCCGTACTGAAACCGGTATAAGAGTCGTGCTAACCATGGTAACTTGGTATGAGACACTCCGTATAAGACGATTCAGAGACGATTTCCGAATCGGTCATCTAACTTGTGTGATAACTAATAAATCTCTAAGACTCATGACGCAAAGTCTCAAAGGGATACGTAAATGAAGATTCAGGAAATTCATAACTGTGGCTTATGCATAAGACTAACTATTCTTTACTTATATTCCTCTTTTTCTAAACACATAATACACGGGCGCCATATATTATGTGTTTAGGACGAGAGGGATGTGTCGCTATTCAAGTTTACCTCAGTCTCTCCCCAGCCTGTAGCAAAGAAGGTTTCATTTCGTCTCATCCATACAGTATTGGTACACAGCTGGGCCGTCTGCACGGACTCGTTGAAATCGAAATCCTCTTGGATCAGTATGACCGCTACATCATTAGAATATGACTCTTTATCGTCTGCTAAGTAGCCCTCGTGAACTTTGTAGTCCCAAATCTCGTGCTTGGTACCTCGGTAATCCATCACAAACCGTGCATCTGAAAATAATACGTTAGATTTAAAAGCGATTTAGAGGATAGTTTGAAAAAGCTCTCCCGCAACGTATTATCATCTATTTCTTTTATTATATAATAACATTTCAAGATGGTCTTTAAAAATTATTATACTTTGTTTAGAGCCATTTTAGCTTTAAATAGCCGTTCCAGAAATATACATAACTCGATGTTTGACTTGCAACCGTTCTTACAGTTGGGTTTTCTGGTTTTTGGACATTAAGTTCTTAATTTTGAATTACTATATTATATGTACCTGTTATTATTATTATTTTATGCCTTACTCAGATCTGAATCTTTATTTCTAGTTAAATATAAATGAAAACTTTGATAGATATAATATAGAAGATATTATACGTAGGTGTAATATAAAACATTAGTATTATGAATATTCAAAATGATTACAAAGCGCCCGGCTTTTAGGACAAATATATGGACTGCGAATAAGGGTTAAGGGTAAAGCTATGTCAAGAACGCATCGAGCTCTCAAACTAATGGCTCCAAGTAACAGACCGGAATAATCAATACATACATATTTGTTTGTATATGTCCTTCCTTTACGTCCTAATAAGATAACCATTACAAATCAGCTTGATTTTAGTATAGACTTAGTAAAAAGGATGGAGAGTAATAAAACCTACCTCCGGTCTTGGAAAAACAGCACGTTCCCAAAGTCAAGACAAAAGCAAAACCTTATGTAGTTATAGGTAAGAAAAAACAATAAAAACATATACCTACGTACTTGCTACTATGATCATTTCCTCTTTATCCTGATTTAAATCAAAACAATGGGCTGCAGTTAGCACTGTTTTTTTACTGAGTATGGAACCCCCGCAAAGAGCACCTAAGTTAATAAACTGCACAGCGAAGGGGTACCGATTAGGGCTCGCCGGTGATCCACCGATCACTCTCTTCTCGATGGAACTCGCACCAGCCACTTCAGGCTTTGACTTAGCAACGTTCTTTTTTAGGATGCATTCAAAAAAATGATGACGTAATATAAAACAAAGCAATACGACGACAAAACTCCTGCATTTCATATTTGGTCTCGGCAAATAACTGTTATCGAGATGAACAATAAAACCGAAACACAAATGTGTGTAAAGTACACATCGTAAAGCGATAATGACGAATTTCGTGATAGCGCTAATATAACCTGAGAGAATAATAATTATATTGGTGTTTTACGAGTGTTGTTGCAACAAAATTCGCTTTTGCGTTCAAAAAAGTTCGAATTAATAATAATATCTATATCTATAGACGTTTTACACTACGTCAGTCTGGCCCCGTACTAAGTACCCGAGGGACTTGTGTTACAGGTACCAAACAACGGAAATGTATTTAATACTTTTATACGATACACATATTTAAGATCTGAGGTTGTCGTTAGTGAAAAGGCCTCTACTTTTGAAAAAAGATTTTCACACCCTATGTAAACATTCAAAGTCTATAAGAGGTATTAAGACAAGTTTGGCTTCGTACAAGTTTTACTTTACGCTACTATTCAGTACGCTAATAAATATTGATATCAAGAAAAACTAATACAGATTAAATTGCCCATAATGCGATTATGTTAATGGTTTTTATACGTTACTAACTCTGGTATTTCCTCAGTTATACAATAATTGTATCAAAGGAACAACAGACTGAACTAACCCATAACCGAATATTAAAAGAACATGACATTGCTATTCGTCGGATGCTCCGTCTCGCTCGCACTAAATGGATATGTTATTCAAAGTTACAATAGCATGGAGCTCTAAGGTAGGAGATGGATCCGCCGCCCCCTCCGCCGCCGCCGCCCGCCCTAGCGCCAGTCGCCCGCCCGGCCGACCGCAGCGCCACGCGCGCCCAGCTAGAATAACACTACACATATTTCGGCCTATTATTTTATAATAAAAACATTCCGACATGTACAACGTGTAATAACCTAAAATAAAAACTTAGAATTTTAGTTTCAGTTATAATAGTTAAGTCGAGGCGAACACGTTTAAAAAATAATTGTGAATTTTGGTTTATGATCTGTCGAGCATTTAGAAAACAAAATCACGGTGTCATCGATTTTAAGGATTATAATATACACGATTATCCACACTCATAAGCAACACGAATTACGGTAAGTAAATAAAGAATTATAGTAATTATAAGCATTATTTCAAACGCCTGTTTTATTAGGTTTTTCCAAAAAGGAAGCAAATAATGATTTATATTATTTTTACTTTATACCTACATCTCCCTGTTTTAACCAAGACATAAAGAGAATATTTTATTACAAAATGTTAAGTGTCAGATAAAATCGAACGCGTCTTGAGTGCGACCTGTTGCACTATAATAAACTAAGTCAATTATTTCCGTAGACAGTGAAAGCTGTTATTCGTTTAGTTATTCGTAAAAACATGTTTTTTACACGTTTTTTAACTGCTTTTCATCGTTCCTTCTTGTTCATATTTGAAAGCAATGCGCAAAATGTGCCATAAACGTGTCTGGATATTTAATTTAATAGGTTCTTTAAGTTTTTTTTTTGTTATATGAGATTAGGCGAAAAAATGATTTTGGCTGGATTTGAATACTAAAATACATAATTAAACATTCAATAAATTTTATACATACTTGAATAGATATCCATGTAGAGTTGAAAGCCTAAAGTGTTTTTAGGATATAAAATTATTTTTAAAAGATGGTGGTAATAGTGGGTAGCTTACTCATTAAGTAAGCTTTGCGTGACAAAGCTAAAATTTAAACTAAAATATAATAAATTGGGGCAATTAAGACTTTTTCATATCAAAATGGCTACTAAATTGTTGGCAAACTAGGTAATGCTCGCAGCTTCGTTGTTCTGAATTTAAAAAACATTTTCCGGATATAACTCACACTTAAGACCAAAATCGCCTAAAAAGTTATCAGATACGGAAACAGTCAACACACAATAAATGCATTTAATAATACCTAACTTCTGCTATATAAGTAGTGTTGTAGTGTACAAATGTAAGTGCTAATATTTATTTAGAGTGTGTATTATATAGAGCTCACTGTGGAAGTAGCAGCGCTAAAAGCGAAATTTTTTTTTTTGCGATTTGTATGTTCGAACTCATGTCGCTGGCGCTTGTCTATACAAATAACAATTATTTCGCTTTCAGCGTTGCTACTTTCACAATTTAAAAATAGGATAATAAAAAGGACACATAAATATCCTAAAGTATCAATTATTAATACTTAAGTATCAATTATTAATACTCAATTATAAGTACACCCGTATATTATAGCAGAGTAAGCAATATAATGTTTTTGAAATGTATCGTCAATATCGTCGTAAACCCAGTGAGCAGAGTGCGCTCAATAAGGCACTGTAATCGCGTTACTTGCACCACTTGCCTTATAGCCATGTCTTTTACTGAGCACTCAATTTATTATACGTCTTTAAGCAATTGTATTTTTTAAATTATACAAGTAATAGCTTTTACCCGCAACTTTGCCGTTATGAAATCAGAACATGTATCGAGAATAATATATTATACTAGATGATGCCCGCAACTCCGTTGAGCCAAAATAAGTTTATCGCTCGGGTATAAGTGTGGAACGAATCATATATGTCACATTATTTATTATACCTATGGAATAAGAAGTTTTATTGCAGTAAAAAGTAGCCATTGTCCTTCTCCAGCCTACTAACTTCACACTAAATATCACGTCAAAAAGTTGCTCCGAAGCGACGTGAAGAAAGGACAAACCAATAAACAAACAAACACACTTTCCCATTTATAATATCAAGTATGGATATCCTATCCTATATACGATAGAAGCGGCCAAAATTTTTTAAAAATCCGTTAAGGTATGTTTGACGTATAAACATCTAAACAAACAACTTTCGTGACGGCGATTGGACTGCTCGTTTTTTATGCGAACGAGTGTATGATTTATGTATGAATACCGAGATGGAATTCTGCATTTTTAATTCAGCGTGTGTACATTATTGTGCTACTTGTTTTTAAATATCATATCTTGTACTCTGAATTTCATAACAGCATACATATACACAAAGGCAAGACACTATAGTATATGTAAGTGCCTTATGCTTACTTTTTACTAAAAGAGAGTTTTTCGATATCTGGCATGGTAGCCTGCCTAGTTCTGGATATAAAAACATGCTACTTCTCTAAAATATAAATATAAATAGGGTTTTCCTTTCTGGAAATTAGCAGAACGCACGAACTGATTTCCACGGTTTTACATTCGTTGGAAAAGTCTCGGGCTCCTTGAGGTTTGTAGGAAAAAAAATCAGGAAAAATTTCAAGAGAGTTACCACACGGACGGAGAACAGCTAGTTTTTCTTTAAAAATACAATGTGCTTGAAAAATACTATTCATATACTTATATTACAACTAGTGTTATATTTAACAATTTAAAAGTAGGATATAACATTTTTGAAGTGAAAAAATTACTTTTTGCACACAAAAAGACTCATCTACTCAGATGACAGATAATCACGTTTAATTTACCTTTCTAGCGAGAGACAGTAATTTTGCAAAGAAAAGCTGAGTAAAATTTTTATTTTGAATATGTAATAGTGTATTTCTTTAATCTTTACAGTGTACATACAGAATAAAATATTTAGCATTGGGTTATGACTTAAGGGTCTTTCATTTTACAATTAGCGCTATAGTGTTTTAAGTAAATAAGCTTACCAACATTACGAAGGGCGTTCGTAATGTTGGTAGTATCAAGTAATAATCAAGCGACATAGTTATTGTGCTAATTACAGTCAAGTTATGCTCTCAGTTACCTCGACACGGCCGTACGGACACTGGTCGACCTTAGTATAAAATTTGTATTAGTGTTTAATACCTACCTTTAAGACATAATACACGATCTTTCTTTTAAAAAATATACGATACGAAGTAAATCACAACAACGTCATAATGTCGTCAATAAATTTTCAAAGCCTTATATTTTATACATACCTAATACCAATAGAATATTATATTAAATAATGTTAAGGGACTAAAACTTAGCTCAGAGCGATAAAGTTCCTTTATATATTTTTGTTTAGATGAGAAAGTTAAATGTAATAAAAAACACTGCATTAGGGCTCCCAAAAACTACGAATATGCATCGCATATCGCAAATATCTGGGACAAATCTCATAATAATATTAGGATGCGATGCGATGTGAATTCACAGTTTTGTGGGAGCTTTTAAGCTAACTGTTGGTTCAAAATGCAGAGAATCGGACAAGGTCAATTTCTATCCACGAATATTTGTAATAATCGGTAGGCGTAAGGTAAATCACTATTGGCTACTTGCCAACAATACTCTCGAAATAAAATAATTTTAGTGCTGAATTTACCTCGCTCCAGAACCACTAATTACTGTGGTCATTTAAATGTTAAATACTAACCTCTAACAAGCTAAATACAAAATCATTTTGTTAGTGCCATATTTATTAAGGACTTTTTTTTACTAAAATTTTTAAAAAGTCATAGTTGTTTCCCTTTTTATTCGCAAACCGCTTATAGGTATGATTTAGAAATGATACTTTATGCGATACACAAAGTAAAGGCATAGGTATAATAAACTAGCTGTTGCTAGCGACTCCGTCCACATGGCAACTTTTCTCTTAAAACGTCTCCTGATTTCTTTTTGCTACAAACCTCACGGAGCCCGAGACCTTTCCAATGAATGCAAATCCATTGAAATCTGTTCGTGCGTTCTGCAGTTAAATCGTCAGGAGGAAAAACCTGAAATTTTTTATATAATAGCCTAGATTACGTCCGCAAGTCCGTTGTGCAAAAATCGTTTATCGGGCGGAGCCCGCACATTTTTCCGCGATAAAAAGCATCATACGTTCTTCCCCGGGACACAAAGTTTGACTAAAATTTCAGCAAAATCGGTTTAGGCGTTTGGGCGTCAAAAGGAGACAGGAGCGACACTTTCACATTTATAATATTAGTATGGATATTCTACCATGACTATGTATTAAATCTTCCATGATATGTATCAAACAATGATTTGACACATTTTGGTTGAGACTGGACCACGGAATCGCGCTCTCCCAGCCGAAATAATGAAACGTATCCTAGCATTTAGTCTCTTAGTTGCTACCTGCAGCTATAAAAAACCTTTATTAATTTTATAAATTCTAAAATAAATCTGTTTGTCTGTATGTTACGCTTTCACGCCCTAACCATTGGGCCGATTTAAATAACATTTAGTATGGAGATACATTGAGTCCTGAGTAAGGACACAGGACTTTTCATCCCGTCGACGGCGTTGGGGACATTATCTAGTATTTTAAATTTTTAGACACATAATTTTTACAAAAGCTAGCCAAGTGCGAGTTGGATTAGCGCATGAAGGATTCCGTACCAGTAAAAAGCAAAAAATTGAGAGAACTTGTCAAATTTGAACAGTTATAAAAATCGATTAAGCGATAGCGCGATGTAGAGGTACATATTTGTAGCGTCATCTAGTTTTGTAAAACAAGCTTTTTGTATAAGAAGTCCCTTTAAACATTAAATTCATTTTGTTTTTAATGTTATAGCGGCAACAGAAATACATATTCTGTGAAAATTTCAACTCTCTAGCTATTACCGTTCTTGAGATACGGCCTGGAGACAGACAGATGGACAGACAGACAAACGGACAGACATTGAAGGGTAAGACCTTTGGGTACCGAACCGTAAACAAACAATTAAATACATTCTTACATAAGTTCTTGGTGTTCTCTACCAACATGCCTTAATATGCTGATATGCAATACCGGTAGTCACGAATTAACACACAACGAAGGTTGAAAAAAAGTTTAGGACACGACAGGTTAGCTTGTAATTCCTCTTTACCCTTTAAAACACCTTGAAAGAACATTTGAAAAGATAAATTTTACTTCGATTATATATATCATTATATAAAATCCTCTGTCATGAACTATATGCATTTAGGAATTAATGCGCGAGCGAAAAACTTTTTACAAAAGACGCGTACATTTAAAAGCAGGAAATTTCTCCCAGTATATGTAGGAGGAGCGTGGAATACCAATATTAATTTAAACTATGCTTTAATTTTGCATATTTTTAATAAATAAAATGCTATGCACGCTACAATATTTTGACATGACACCATAATCATACACGAAATACTCTTTTGTTATTGGTTGAAATCTGTGATATTTTTAATGAAATTTATTTTCCTGATAACGAGACCTTTATGCCCAATTAAAGTCAATGATTTAATTGAGAATAGATTATAGTTTTGTTTTATAGCTCTTCTACACGAAAGATATACATATAATATAATTTCAACCACAGGGCGATCTCTAGTACAAATAAATTAATAAGCTTTAGCCTATTTGCTCAATAATGGCGGTATGGTTCATTCACGTTCTGTTTTTTTTTAATTAAATTTCTATACAAACCTCGGTTATCAACTGTCATCAACAAGGTGACAACACAACACTTTGTTTCGCGTTTTGTACGGAAATGACAAAATTTTGACAGAGGATTAATGAACCATACCGCAAATCTTGGGCGAATGCATATATTGTAATAATATGTAGTTGTACGTTCTTAAAATGTTCTAGACTTTTTGCTCCTCAACATCTCGAGGTACATTTTCACGTGACGGAAAACGTGATCAAAAGTACGTGACTATATTTATCGATTTTTCCTTTAGTTTTATGAACAGCAAAATGATTTAATAGTATATTTTTTTAATTTTACCATATATAATGAGTTATATATTATTATTGAAGAAAAGTCAGTTACAAGAGTGTTTAAGAAAATAGATGAGCACGAAAATCATATCACGCCCTAAGGGAAAGAGGACTCATGGAAAGATTGAACAAATTTTTATTAAAGTTTAAGCGAGTTATTGCACCTCTCGCTAAAATCATGGGGTTGTGAAAAATTAAAAAATAATCTTACTTTATCAAGATAACCTAACCTTAATGAATTTATTTAAACACCTATAATATATCTGCCACTCTCAGTTTTATATTATATATCGAGGTTGGAGTAATGAATTTCAATTCATATATAATTTACGTGATTCAAGATATCAATAACTAGTTTCATTTATTTGAATTGTAACAACAGCAATTACGAAAGTCTTCAGCTGCATTCCATCCCATTGATCCCATTCTCCAAATATGTCACTGATAAGATAATTAATATCTCAAGTAGTAAACAGACTTCTACTGACCAGCTTTTGTACTCTGTGGATTTTGTTGATAACGTTTATCTGTTAGAGGTGGTTTTAAATAAAGGATAGGTTATTTTATAATTTTAAAAAATGTTAGGATTAACGGAATAATGTTAATTACAATCAAATTTATATCAAAAGACAAGATCCTGTTATTTAAACGGATAACAAACGCTATCATACTGTATATTATTGTAATGAGATAAGGAAGAAATAAATACCACGCGACCCATAACCTTACCTATCTTGTAAGTCGTGCAGCGGACGTCACAGAATTACTTAGCTTCTTAACCGACTGCAAAAACGGGTTCTTGTTTTTTATTCGAGAGTCTTTTTAGGTATTTACTTATTATTAATAATGTTTTTAAATTGCGATAGAGCTTACTCAATACTGATACAAAAAAGTGTTGTGTAAAAACCCTTTTCTATAGTGGTTTCTGAGTCGCAATCATTATTTCTTTAACAACATGACGTCTCATCACGGCCGCTAATTTTGTTGAATTTAAATCCGGTTAACACGCGGGAACCGCACATTGTTTCTAACATGAATGTATCTTTCCTGTGACTCTGCCTCCATACCCACAAAATACGAGTCAGCGGTTTGGGTGTGGATATGGATCCGCAAAATGCTAATCATTAATAAATAATCATATGAGCACAGCCATCTGTCATTCTTTTATTATCTTAAGTAGTTATCAAATTACTTTATGCAGTTCTTTTGTTTTACAAACATCCATGACCTAGAAACTTTACCTTTTCCTTGAACTGATCGAAATCACAATTTACGATGTAAACAGCCAACTTGCTGTTTTATGAAAGTTATTTAGTTTTTAAAACAAAAGATTTTAATTTTAACAATCATTTAGTTAGTGTTGAATACGTTTTATTTCACTTTTTCTGTAAAATTAGTATCTGGTTTCTTAGAGTTACCTCTTTTCGTTTTCATCACAACCGAACAATAGATTAGGCTATTCTTAGATGCAATGTAGAAGACACAATAGAATATTAATAACCTTTTGTTCAACTGCTGAATGCATCAAAGTATTAAAACCAAACCTCCCCTTTCTACTATAGGGAGTTATAGACTTTAGAGCTCTGTATTCAGACATCTCCAGACTCATTTTTCTACCGCTTTCTAGACGTTTCGTTTAAAAGATTGCGGATATTTATCAGAGCAATGAGATTTAACTATTTAATAAAACTAGAGAACTCCCTGTCGTCCAAATTCGAACGTAGATATTTTAAGTATTAGGTTTTACCGAAGAGCTATAAAAAAAATGATAATCTATTCTGAATTAATTAATAGACTTCAATTTGACATCGAGGTCTCGATAACAGGCCATAAAATATTATAAAAAAACACAGGCGGCAACCATTAACAATATAATATTTCGTGTATGACAATCATGTCATATCAAAATATTGAAGTGTTCGTGTTGTAGTGTGCGTAGCATTTTATTTATAAATATAATTTTATAAATAATTAAGCGGGATGAAAAATAGCTGTTGGCCAATTCTCATAGATACCGGATAAGCACATAAAACATCATCAAAATCGATCAAGCCGTTTCGGAGGAGTATGGCAACGAAAACTGTGACACGAGAATTTTATAAATTAGATTTATATTTGAAGTTTTTTTCTCTAATTTTAAGGATCGTCGGTATCGTAATAATTTTGATATCGATTTTGATTAGTTTTGTCTTAAGTTTGCATCGCATTTTATTTTTTTCCTCCGGTTACTTTCTTATCACATCGGTTATATATTACCTATACTGAATGTAGCAAAACAATATGATAATACTTGAGGGTGTGTACATATATAAGGGCCACGCCCTTATGTAGAGTTCAATGTTAAAGTAGTAGTGGTGAAAGGTTTTTGTGTGATGTACATTGGCGAGCGCCCCACTGTCATAAACATACCCATCTATATATTAATACGCGAGCGGAAAACTTTGTACCCCTTTTTTACGATAAACGCTTATATGTAAAAGCATGGAATATCTCTCGGTTATAGTTCATATGGAGGAGAAGCATGGAATACCAATACTATTTTAAAATATGCTTTAATCTTGCATATTTTTAATAAATAAAAGGCTGCAATATTTTGACATGACGCAATAATCATACACAAAATACTCTTTTGTTTTGATTGAAGTTTGTCTTTTTATATAAAATTTAACGGCCTAGTAACGAGACTTTAATAAAATGTTAAATTGAAGTATGTGAATGAATTGTTAGTAGATATTAGATTGTTGCTTTAAATAGCTCGATAGGCCAATAGTTAAACTTAATTTTTAAATAAGTATGGTCGAAAATGACCACAGGGCAACCTTTAGTACAAATTAATTGCTTTTACTTTTAGTAATAAGTAAATACTTCATAGAAGATTCATACACAACACATGTACGAGTAGTTTTGTTACACCCCGACGCTGTATATGGCGGTTATCTACTTCATATTTATTGTTTTCTTTCGGCCCTATAAGTACATACATTAGTATGTACGATACTATAAACAAATTTTTACGGTTCTCTCTTGACTCTTAAGACTTGAGTCTTGACCGTGTACGTTTTCCGCGTCTATTTCTATTCGTCAATGAACTCTATCCTAAGGTCTCAATAATAAACTGTTGAGAATAACGTGATTTAATTTGCCAGGTCCTTTATATAAATAATTATATTCATACATTAAATCAATACATTGAAATAAAAATCGTCATAGCTATACGTGCATTGTACAATTTAATTGTGAAAATTTCGATTTGATTGTAGAGCGTTTTTCTAACCTCAATAGAGAAGGTATTTATTCCAATAGTATTCTCTACAGCTACTAAAGCAAAAGGGTTCTCCCATAGGTACAAATGCGACACAACTCACAACAAACAATATAGACTAAACCCTCATAGGGAAACAAAATATAAACAAATCTTTATTTGAAAACAAAAAAAAAACAAAGGTTAACAAGATAAAAAAACAGCAGCCTTACTGCTGGAAATAGTTGCGTCCATAAGAACCAGCAAGGTACACAAATGCATTAAAAAAAACCTTTAAACGTTTTCAGGGCTGTTGTAAATGTTTTATTTATTCAACACTTGTGTCTTTAGTTATCTGCATTCTGCTATTTTTGTTGTCAGTCGGAGGACAACCGCGCGTGTGTGTGAACGCCCGCCGTGTTATTTCGTGTGTATTTATACGCGCAGAGTGAACTTTTGGACGATTTAAATGCCTTTATAGTATCTAACACTGGACAGTTTCAATACTTTATCGTTTATGTCATGATTATAAGGTAAATAATTTCTTCCTCTAGCTAATATAAAACATTTGAGTCTGGCATGAGAAGAGATAACAAATATTAATATAATATTTAACAGATTAATATTAAAACAATGTTGTGCAGAAGTCATTCCAAGTGTAATCTTTGTACTTGTCAGATTATCTGCAGAATGTTTAAATACGTAATTAATTGCCTACTGCTCTACATGTTATTATTACATTACAATAACAATGCAACAATTAGTGCACGTGTTCTTGTTGACCGCACTGTACATTTCCATGATCTTCAAAAATTATTTTTTAATCTTTCTTAATATTCAATTTAACACCATATCAAATCTCTTTAGAAATCAGTTAAAGCGTAAAAAAATATCTGAACAGCACTTTTGTAGTACAAAGAAGTAAATACGGATAAAAGATTGTACAATCAGAGAAGTTAAAACAGAAACAGATCGTGAATCTAAGTAATTTGGTCGGCTTATGTCAAACTCGGTCGACAGATCACGCCTTACATAGAATTTACATATTCCCACCAAATGACGTAGGTCCGTCAACTGGCTCTCTTTCAATTTCCCCCATTATATATTACACGTCACACTTCAATGCAAATGAACTCAAAAAGAATCTCAGTTTTTTGTTTTAATAAGCGTATGTAAATCGCGTTCAACTGCTGATGTACGAAAAAGCTGAATCATATTGAAAACAATACCGACTCAGTGTGATACTTTGTTCGGCACTCAACCCAGTTACTGAGTCACAGTGTCATGGGGGTTATTCGGCTAGAATGAACCGGCCAAGACTTACTAGCCACATGTAAGTTGTGACACCCGACTATCACCAATGAAAATCAAATGTCACTTTTAATGACTGTTATAATACAATTGCTGCATGATAAAGAATCCACTGATATATTTTATGTAACAATTTCAACATGATGATAAGCAAAATAAATTATATGATACCGACGTGCCACGGGAAGTCGTTAACAATTTTGGTGAAATCAAAACTTTATTCGATTTTTGTCAAAAATACGAACGAATGAAACACGTCACTGACGTCACAATAAATATGATAAAGTTTGTGCTATTTAGCTCAGTAGGTATCTATCATAGAATTTGAATATCTCTCTCAGCAAATATGCTCAATTCTGTAAATAATAATTCTGACCAAACAATATTAACATCACATCTTAAATAAATAATAATAAATTAATATTGGCCCTACTACCATTTTTGCATCCTACTTTTAGTATGCAAGTAATTAATTTACTCATAAACATGGCAATCAGCTTATTATGATGACGGGATTTTACAATGTCTTCTTCAATAGTGCATGGAGTAAAAAGTCATTAACTTATAGGTAGTTTTGTTTTAGCGTCGGTAAACTAAGCATTAGCTAATATCCTATTGTTAAGAAGTTTATACGGCGGGCTACTCGATGTTAACTAGACTCTACTAAGCCGTTAGCGCCTAAGCAGCCATTACAACCACACCATCAGAGTTCGAATTCATTACAACCTTAGTTCAGTTTAGTTTGTTTTTCTTTGCCAGTAAGCCATTTATGGATATTTCAGTAGCACTTTTGCGGTAGAACTTATAGGGTTTTATTAGTTGTATAATTTATAATTTGCCTTAAAGTTGAGCGCTTTTAAAATGTATATAGAGGTCACCCTGTCGAAAATCGACCATAACTTTATTTATTAAAAATATCCAAGAATAAAGCATATCCTTAAGTAATATTGGTATTCCACGGTCCTCCTCCATATTAACTATAACTAGAAGAAATTTCATGCATGCACTAGAAGAAATTTCATACATCTAAGCGTCTTTCGTAAAATGGAGTACAAAGTTTTCAGATCGACATTCTTACCGTGAACATAAAAGTTATTACTAAAAAAATTAAATAAATATTGTTCATAATTCCTTCTGCCGCTTAATTTACTATCCAGTAAATCCAAAAATGTTATATTATGGGGTTTTGTTGCTAGTTGATTTTTTAAATCACGTAGGTATTCAGCTTGATCATAATGACAGAAATATAAATACGTTAGCAAACACTTAAATGCTAGGAGCACTGCCAAATCTCATATATCATTGTAACGTATTCATAATCAAATTTTATCGCAACTACAAGTACTTGGAGTAAACATTGAATTACTGTATGTCAAATGAAATCCATGTTCAGTGTCGAAAACATATTGTGCCTTAATAATAAGAAGTGGTAAATTCTGTATTTTTTTTAACATTATCCTCCTAGCAATACCTCCCATCAATATAGATATCGATCTAGTAGTTATCTATTCGATTTCAATAGCATCGATCCATCAATATGATATGCCGATAATAGTGGGTATCACGCTGATGATGACCTTCGATGTCTGGGGATCCACTCGAGATAACGCAAAAATTTGGTACCAACAGTAAATAATAACCTATATTAAGGATACCAAAATATTATTTTAAAGCTCCGAATCTATGGCACCTACTTAAGGAAAAAAATGTCCTAATATATATTCTTTATACTAAAACATTTGTTTTATTTACATATTTTTTACCATTTTTTTATTTAAAAACCTTTCTTTGTAAAGCTAACAGCAAACATAGTGCATAGTAACGTGGTTAAACTAGTATTATATAGAATAAAAAGCACGTATGAGCAACAAATTCGCGTTTGATACATGAGTTAATATAAACATACAACAACAAAGCCACCTATTTAGCTCCTACAAAAACATAAATCATCCTCGGTAGGCAACAAATACCGATGTAAACAAAAAGTTAAAGAATCCGAATTGCAATTTTGATGTCTATTGACCAATTTGTCTTTTGTTTCAGATAAAGTACCGAAATGTGTCTCATAAACAAAACGCTCGGTACAAGAAAACAATGGGAAGTGCTTAACAGGAGATGAAATAACAAGCATGGCCTAAACGACCGTTCATAGTTCATTTATACCCTCGACACCACCACAAATCGAAATACTAAAATAAGTGCCTGTAATTAGATAT
>JAOTAV010006241.1:0-29855 GCA_026546445.1 Cyclargus thomasi | reverse complement strand
CACGCTCAACCGGAAGCCTTTATCGCATTTATGTAAAACTTTATAGGAATGGCCATCGGATATGGTATGATTACAATTTAAAAGGTGTTCAGCAAAATCAGACTTATCAGGATGACCATCTCTATAAGCAGCGATGTGTTCCTTATACCGAGTCTTAAAGTTTCGTTCAGTCTGACCTACGTATACACCATCGCATTCAGGACAATCGATCTTATATACACCGGACTGATATTTTATATAAATCTAGTACTTAGTATAGCACAAATGATGTTTTAATGTATTATTTGTCCTAAACGCAACGTGCATATTATTGTTTTTCATTATTTTAGGTATACGTGCAGATACTTCCCCCATGTAGGTCAAAGTGGATTTATAGCTAACTACCGCTTTATTAACAGGACCTGCGTACAAAAACTTAACCAATTCTTTTTTACTTTTATTATTCAAAATATTTTTAATAAATTTAGGGCTATACCCATTAGATATTGGAATTTGGAAAATAATGTTAAGCTCTTCTTGATGACTTTCCTTACTGAGAGGGAAGAATAATAATCTGTGAATGTAACTATGAAAAGCCGCGAGTTTGTGTTGCCTAGGATGACAACACGATGCATGAATAGTAGTATTAGTGTATGTCGAGTTGCGAAACATTCCAAAACTGTGTTTATTATTCTCTCTAGTGATTGACATGTCGAGAAAGTTAAGGGTATTATTAATTTCATATTCTAGTTTAAACTTAATTTTGATATGTTTTTTATTGAGTCCTTTAAGAAATACGTCCAGTTGCCTCTGCGTACCGGTCCAACAGAGGAAGCAATGATCTACGTATCTAAAGCAATACAAAATACTTTTGTTAACGTCGATGTTTCTTTGTTCAAAATCGTCCATAAATATTTCGCCCATCAAAGGACTTACAGATGAACCCATAGCTAGATCGCCTTTTTGAATAAAGAATTCGCCGTTAAATCTAAAGTAGTTTTGTTCCATGCAGGTTTTAGTAATGGCCACCAATTCATTGGCCTCATCTGGAGGTAGACGTTTTTCTAATGCGTTTCTTAAAATATTTAATGTTTATTTACAAGGAACATTAGTGAATAAACTTTCTACATCCAGTGAGACCAAATTGCAACGAGGTGGCAAAGTCACATCTTTAATTTTATTCACTAATTGCAAACTATTTTTAATGGCATTAAACTTTCATTACGGCCACCTTATGCCGGCGGCGGCACTTAAAGGACGTTGTTCGTAGAATCCACATACTGAGGATGCCCCTGTGTTGGGGCGAAACGCGCGTCGAGGTTCTTAACCAGCATTTTTACTTGCAGGTTGAGGTTAATTTTCGCGGAATATTGCAAAAATCTTAATTTACTAAACTTGGTTCTATGGATATTTTAATAATGGAGTCCTACGAGGAAAAGAAACCAGTATCGCCAAGTTTGTCTAAATTGAGTTGATATTAAAATGTTTCTTAAACAAGAACATACTGAGCAAGGTTTACCGATATATAACAGTTTAATATCTAATTTTACCACACTCGTCTCTAGTTCGGCAAGTGTTTTCAAAAATTTCTTTTAAATCGGTCTAATGACTTGAGCCAACTCCGCATTAAATATTGTTATGAATAATGGCGGCGGTTGTCATAACTCGTAACCACCGATGGCGCTCCTGATATATCTCGAATAGGTTAATTACTTATAATTATTTTCAGCTAATCTAATTATAATTATTTTCAGCTTGGGAAGACATTATGAAGTGCGGCAGCGGTAAAGTGAAATATTACAGCGACTAGTGTGATCGAGACGTTAACGATGTAATCGTGAAATTGTTAGTCACGTGAACGACAGGACTCGCCTCGAGAAGGCTGATTGTGCTACAGATGAGTGTTTTTACGCGGCTTTGCGGTGCGTGCGATCGAAATGCGAACGCTGTCGCTACTCTCGGGGCTCCCATAATCTCAGTACGAAGTGAACTATGCGAGGTCGGCTTCGTGCGAGCTTCTCCCCTTGGCGTTTCACTCGGTCCAAAATTTTGCATAGATTAAACCCGTTAAAGTAAGTCGGTTTGTATATAAGATATAGAGCATTTATAAATCTCGAAGTATATTGTGTACAGGCGTCTTCCGTTGGTGGCTGGAACTAGTTGACGCCGTTTATATCTATGGAAGCTCGTGTGGGTTCTAGATCTATATCTGATATTTGTGTGGGAAAATAGTCGTGTGACTGGCGACTTAGTGGCGGCCACCATAGGAGTGATAAAATTATTCTGAGGTCATTTAGAAAGCATTATATTTTGTTTAATAACTGTTGATGTTGTGTTTGGTTATTTTTGTTATATATCTATCGTTTAAAGTTGTTTCTTCATTTTTATTCTGAATTTTTATTTCAAAGCAAATGAAATTTTGTCTAAGAAAATATTTTGATAAAGATTTCTTCGTATTTTTGTCGTTATTAGTTTAATTAACTTTAAAATGAGAAAAATAAGAATCTTTGCATATTGGTCATTATTAATTTGTACAACACATTATGGCTGGGACTGACAGGAACACACAACATACACACTCATTCTGTCACATAAACATACATATTAATGAAATGTTATATGAATTTCATCATTACTATCTGTTTTTAAAATTGTGGATTCTGATATAAAATATGTAACTAGTAAATCGCTGTGTGTTAATAATGTAAATAAAGTGAATGATAATAATTTGAATTGAAATTTAATGAGAAAACATTCTGTAGCTTTCCTTAAAAATGTAAAGAAACAAATCGTCGTATCATACGAATACGGGACAAATTGCAAAAAAGTGAACTTAAAAGGAGAAAGTTTTCTTTCTTCCCGTTGAAAAGGCCCTATTCGCAAAAATTTATTTTTTCTAGGGTTTTTTTTGCTGAAAATGTCAGGTTTCACGCACTAAAAAATCGTCACTGTACCCTTTGTTGTTTTTTTTGCCGAGGAATTCAAGCAAATTTTCAAAACTTTATTTACAGTCTATTAAAGCTAACGGTTTAGTGTTTTTTACACTGAAGGTGAATAGATAATGAGTTGCCAATTCGAAATTTGCAATAAAAATAAAAATCCACATTGACCAGCTGGCCTAAGATGTACCGTCGACATATGTCACTTTTATTTCACTCTCGAGCGTGAGTATTTTGTCGATATTAACATATATCTCTTTTTCCTTAAAATGCTTAATTCGCGTCGAGAGATAAGTTTCTCGTTCATAGACAGGCTTACTTAGTACTTAGACTTTCTTATTTTTTAAATTAAGAAATGGATACTAGTGATTAGCTTACTCGAACTGTCCCTTATCATTTTCCTCGCTTCCCGCTCTTCATAAACCTCCAAAAAATAACTAAAATAAGGGACAGACATCACAGGCGTGTTTCTTTAAAAACCGTAAACGACAAAACACAGATTTAAGCTATTTAATACGTGACGAATACAGAATAAAATATTTATCTGACGAAAAACTATTTCATCATATGTCAATACCTCGACAAAACTTGATTCGACTGTGTTGTCATGTTAGGGTTCGTAGACAATATAATAGCACAGATTAAAAAAACATAACTATCTCTAATTTTGATGACAGGCACGATAAAAAAGTATGTCATGTTAGGGTCAATAAAGATGAAGAGATAAACCGGAAAACGTCGAGAAAACGTGTAGACAAAATTTTATCGACGGTACATCTTAGGCCTACAGGTCGCCATTATACGTAGGATACGACGAAATATATAAAAAATATTTTTTTCGACAAAGTTCTAGATTATCTCTACTTAATATTTCATTGTTACGTTTTTAAGTTTTACACTTGTATTTTAAAATAGAATGGTGTATAATACTTAGTGTATCTGCACTTTTGGCGAGTAAATAGGTACTTTAGGATTAAGGCGAAATTGAATTGTGCTGAATGAGCCTTTTAATAACCTACAACCTCATAATTATTACACATTACACCTTTATTTTTTTTAATAGATGCTAGAGAGGCATTTTGCAAAAATGTCCATAGAAAGAAGAGTTTTTTTTTCGCTTTGCGAAAATTGATAGATTATTATTGTGAATTATCTTTATATTTAGAATATGTAGCTACAGAAGTTTAAAATTGTTAAAAGGCTCATCCATGAATACCTAGATGTAAAATTTGCTAATAATTGTTCTCTATCTACCAAAAATGTCTGCTCAAATGCATCTTCCATTATTGTTTTGGCGTGAATTGATCTTTTGAATTTTCGGAAGGAAAAGTTACCATTGTCGGGATAATAGGCTCGTATATCTCATTAAATGTGAATTCGAGTAAAAAGTGTTATTAGTATTGAATGAAGTTGTCCGTTTCACGCTTTTGTCCAAAACTATTTCGCTTAACCTGGATTCAAGAATTAGCAGTATGGCATCGAAACAGACAAATTCTACAAGTACAGTGAAATTTTTGCGCTGATATAAAATATTTGATAGTATCACATCTCTTTACCATAAACACAAAGCGTGTGGAAGTATTTTAGTTACATTATTAAAATATGACACACTATATAAAAAACTTCTTAAAATAGATTCACTACGAAGAACATACTTCAATGAGCTAAACTAAGACTGAAAGCATGTAGGATCTCTATAAAAATCTCATGAAATGATCCGTTAATTATGCTTCCCCTCATTCAAATACAATGGCATCTGCTAAATTAAAAAAAATCGAAGCATTGAAATGACTATTTCCTATTGACTAATAAAAGGGACTGGTCGTAGTTCGTGAAATATGTTTGTAAACGAAGGTTTTGTAGACTAAAGAATTCTGTAAAAACACGTTACGACTAACGGGATCAAAGTGAATACTCTCAATCTCATAATGTTTGTGCAACAGTTTGTAGTTTTACAACAAACTTCAAGCTGCAACATGGTCGTTAATAGTATCTTTTTGTTTATGGTAATATCGATTGTCGTGCCTTCTCTTTCATTAATAAATACATACTATAAGAGAGAAAGCATGCTATTTCATAATTAACGACTAACTTTAATACCAGCTCGTCAAAATAGATACGAATTCTATCGTTGTAAGATCTTGCAGATTGCATCATGTTTCCGAAATCTTTTAAGACTGTTGCGACATTTTATTCAAATATGAATAATTAAAGTAGAAAAATCTTTGTATTTCAATGATAAATAGATCATCGGGCTAATACATTGAAAATAGGGGTTTTGCCGTACCTATAAAATGAAGTCGACTGCCTGTCGTATATTTTTCTACTCGTAAATGTAATGGGACTGTAGCTTCGCTACTCAAATAATTTGTAATCCAAAGTGCTAGTAGCTGTAAAAAACGATCGATATTGAATGTGTGTGAAACTAACCAAAGCTTAAATTTGGCTACGGTGTTCTTCGTGGTTTACTGTTGTACTCAGCAATAGTTAATCTACTAGTAGTATCGATTTTAATTTTACTAGCAGGTACGTACTCTGGTGTAGTTCACACACACGTTTTAATGAATTTTAAAATTGTAATGTAGAACTTGAAACGTTTGAATTAAACGGAATTATCATAAACTTCAACTAGTTACGATCCAAAGCTAGTCCAGCGAGTACGATGTATGTAGGTTAGCGCCGGTCGTTGTATGATATTAATCGCTTCGTAGTATTTATGATTGCCCTGTTAATACTTGTAATAGATGGCAGTACCGACGCGGTGTGTTAGCTGAATGTGAGACTCGTGTATTAATCATTATCGTGTAAAGAACGGGATGAGTTTTTGTAAATATCTTTTGTGTGAGCACGACGGAGCGATTAGACCCGCTACGTTAAAACTGTTCATTTGTAAATAGGTCGATGCTACAACGACAAATTGTGTAACAGTAGTTAATTTTAATGTAATTTATTTATGTACAAACAATTTACCACGTGTAATTTAGTGCTAGATAACATACTTTTCGAAGAGTCTACTCGGGTACGGTAATCTCGACTACGATGTCAATGTGTACCGAACTTACAAAACTGGCCAATTCTGAAAGGTGCAACAAATGTTGAATCGTCAAGTGTTCAAATTATGTAGGAGTAGCGAAAGGGTAAAAATCTGACGTTATTTTAATAGTACGGCTCTACATTTTCGCAGCATTTAAATTGATATTTACAAAATGAACAGTTTAAATATAATTTATGTTCCTTAAAATATTCGATTCATAGAATGCTTGATTTTAGTGATTACGAATGCCAATATTAATAATAATTGTTCACTTATCGTGGCGAACCTACTAAAATAGATTTAATATTACCATTTGGTGTATTTAAAAAGAGAAAATGAATAAAAAGAGGCTATCTGCACGTTACTAATAATGTTGTGTGCGTGTGGTGTGGCTACTAATATGTCGCAAAACTTATGTTGGTGTGTGTGTGGTATCGAGTACAGTCTACACTAAAAATGAAATCAGTTGTAAATGTATCAAATAAACTTTGTAACTTTTTTTGGAAAAAAAGTAGTTTCTTCGGAATCTAGAATAAACTTATAAAATAATTCAACAGAATTTGCAAATTTTAATTCATATATTATTGTACCATTAATAAAACGTAAAATAACTCGGAACCTTGATAAACTTTACACCGTCACAAATATTTTAGTGCGCGATGTCATCATTTGTGAGACTCAAAAACCGAGACCGCAGTCAGCGACACTGCGCTGCCGCGGGATAACGCTGCACTTCACGGCTGAATATTCTGGGAATAAAATCGTATGACCTAACCTCACTACGCGGCACAGCACGTCAGTCCGTTGAACGTGAAGTATCGCGTCCTTCTGTAGCAGCCTATAGCTTGACCACAAGAACGCGGCGATTGGTTTGGTTACCGGCCGTGCTACTATGTCAGTTGGCCGTCAACGCCGGCGGCGGTAGTATTCTTACCCGTCCCCCGCCCCGTCCTACGTTCCTAGGGCGCGCTACAGCGTTTGTGGTCATGCTATAGTGCGGTATGGCCTTAATGAGTATTTGTTCTTTGTAGTTTCGCTTGACAATATAACTGTTGTATTTTGTGACAATCAAAGCTCTACCGACGAGTTTGAAGCAATAGTATGGCAATTTTAGTTCCGCAAGTGACCGCTAGTGGCGCGATATAATTTTGCCATACTAAAAATTTACGTATCGAGTATCGGCAAATACTATTGCTTCAAACTCATGGTAAAGCTACAGTACTGTTACACACACGCTCATACAGCTACGTGTAATGTGAACAATTAATTCGTATATATACACCTTCTTCCGTTTGTAATATATGTACATACATAAGAGAAATTAGATTTAACGTTACGCATTTTGATGTCTGTAGCTTGTTCTGTGTTTGAGTTGTGAACGATGTTCGACGAGAGTGGTGTGAACATAATAATATTTAAATTGGGTAGAATCTACTACTTAAGGCGTACTTAAGGGGTAGGGATGTGAGGATCTCCAAGTCAGAGGAATGCTAGATAATAGTAGATGTCGTAGCGAAACTATGAAATTTGATAATATTTTTGTCAATCTAAATAATCGATGTTTTACATTATACTTTAAAATTGTAACCTACTAGATAGATCATTTAAACTTGTCCATACGTCCTACAATAATCTAATCGTATTGTATATCATATTATGATTGTAACATCTATGTTATTTAAACTTCACGGGCCCAGAGATGAAAGCGGCGAACACTTTTAGCGTCATATTAATTTGAACTTTTATATCAACCTTTATGCTTTAGCTAGTATAATGGTCATAATAGATATCTAATATTTCTTGTTTTCCAATTGCAGACCAAATGCGACTTGGTGGCACACAATGCCGAAGTGTGCTAATGCTTAATTCGAATGTTTATATCAATAATTTCTTGAGTGAATCGTCCGAGGTGTTGCCTTACTTGAAACATTCGCGTTGAGCATTTATTAGGATATGGCGCATAATGCTTTCTAATGCTGCACTAAGAAAACAGGGTGTGTTGTAAAAATATGGATGAAGCTAAAAAAGGTCTGACGCTAAAGCTGCCAGCAAAACATCTCTGTAATTTTTCTGGTGAACATTAAACAGCCCTACAAAACTATGTTCATTTTTATAGTATATTTAATAAAAAATGTAATATCATCAATGATTTATATAAACTAGCTAAATTACCAAAAACAGAAAACCCGACTGCAAGAACGATTAACGAACGTTAGAATCCATTAAGCCGTTTAGGCCGCAGGGCGTGTCAAAGACATACAAACATACATACTACCGAAAATTTAACCCTCCTTCAGGCGCAGTCGGGTAAAAAGAACAGCTCTCTATGCTGTCAGGAAATTCGGGAAAACTTAGGGTGTATTTTGTACCATCTAAAGTTGTTGCGTAGGCTGACGACCGATCTACGTTGTTTGGATGATGTGATCCGGGATGAATTAGTTGTGACCTGCGGTTGACATACTTCAACAGAAATACGTAGGTTAGCCGTCTGCCTAAAAATGTATGAGACAGTACACGCCCAAGATTATTTAGTACCGCTCTCAGCCGATAGATGTCGTTATAACATATGTCTCTTCGGCAAACAAAAGATATGTAATCAACAGTTGCAGTTAATATGACAATACTTTATTATTTCGTATTTATTGTTTAGTCCTAATATCGTGTTAAATTATTTTCTGGATTTAAAAATTACAAGTAGTCATAGCAAAGAGAATCAATTAGATCTAAACCATAATTTTTCAAAAACCGTTATAATATAAAGGAGTAAACTGTATCGTATAGCAAATATTTCGTTACACTCGAGCGATGCGTTACCTAAGAACTCAGCAGCAGGGCTCTTATTCACATCCTGCGTAAGCTGTTTCACTCGCGAACGATATATCTCATATAAGGTATAGTATAATTATTATGCAAACGCGAGTGACATAGCCTGCGACCGAAACGACATTCGTAGATTGTGAATTGGTCCCCAGAAGGGGATGACACCGTCGGGGCTAACTCTCGCTCGGCTCAACGTCGTCTCTACGCTCGTCGTTCAGAACTGCCCTAGGCGTCCGCAATGAAAGGCGATCCAGCTATTTCGTTAGTCGACCCGAGAACTAGGGAAATATAAGTAGCACTAATGTTTTTGAGTTCTATAAATGTAATTACTAATTAAGTCGTAGGATATTGGGATTGATACCGCTTAGGACATCCTTCGACGATGTGTAAATGTTGAATGTTAATAAATTGAAGCGACCGTCTCGCTCTCGCGGCCGGCTGGCCGCGGTCAGCTGACGGCGGTAGGATGACGGCGGTCAGCTGATCGCGGTCGTCCGATATGAGGCACTACACACTTTATTTTATGCTTTTTATTTACACCGCGGTTCGGGTTTGGGGTGAGACGGTCGCGTGTATCATAATATTATAATAATATACCTATTACAAATGTTTCACGTTTATTTATGCGCTTTTTTCTCTAACTTCACGATTCTATATTTTTACTCTGTTTTACAAATATAATGTAGAATTTTATTTATCATAGATGTGTAGTGAGTCGAAGGAGGTATTTTCATTTTTACGATTATTGCACATAAAAATATATTTATCCTAAGATGTTAAGGTATATTTTAATTTTAGTTACAGCTATCATATATTATAAATAACAGAGTAAAAATCTAGCAACCCTTCTAACTGTAAGCAATTGTTCATAAAATATTGTAACCAACTGCTATTTACAGTTATGTACTTTTTCACTGTTTCCGTTTTCTTAATAAAATGTTGAAATTATATTTTGTGTCTTTACGTTTCGAACCTCATAATATAGGATTATATACGAACATCAACTGTTATATAATATAGTATTGCATAATCTATAATAGATCCCCTTTTACTTTGCCAGAAAAGTAGAGAGACATTAAGAATTCGTTTTAGGCGCCGTATTTCGAAAACGTTTTGAGACTCGAACGAATCGGAATGCCGCGTCATACTCTTAACAAACGTGAAACGACATCGTAGGAGTAGGACAGTTTCTATGTAATCCAACTTCTAAACCCATTGAAAATAAATAGAGTTCACATCTTGTATAATAGTTCGAGGAACTGATTAAAATTAAAAAAATATATGTATGTAATATCTTATACAGGTGTAACAAAACGAAGTTATTAAACTTAAAAGCTTAGGGAGTGTATCTATTCCTTTTAGAATTTTCACATACGAAATTCATAGAGTAACTAATCAAGTAACAGTATCAGCCTTGTAAAAGTTCACAGTGAACTCGATACAGAGGACGCACACTTAATTTTGTTGCACTCTGATTATCAGACTTGATTACTGCTAGGCTCCTATTGGTCGTAGCGTGATGTTACTCGACTAACACAAAAAAAAATTTAATTCCGATCAGTAGTTTCTGAGATAAAAGCGTTCTAACAAACAAAACTCTTCAGCTTTATATTATTAGTATATAGTAGGTACGTACATAGTTACTAGGTAGCGTGCTGGGTATGAACTATGTATAATCTCAAGGAATCCCCGCGCGTGTTATAGCTCGTATGACATTAATCTTTCTGTTTATTTACGTGTGCAAATGTTTTGTTGTTTTCCTTATGAGTCATTTTCCTCGAGCGGCAATCCCAGTCAACACACAGCCTTGAACTATGTGTTAAAACGTTTTAAATTAGCGAGCAGATGAACGCAGAAAATGGATATAATTAACTTTTCTAGTCGTTAATTTTGGTTAATGTTTTATGTTTAAGTTAAAAAAATAATAAGGATGAAACAATAATAAAAAAAGAAGTATTTAAAACAAGGGTTTACGTTTTGTTAGAACTGAAAACGAAAAAAAATTGAATACCGCTAACGCCATCTAATGACAAAATTACAATTATATAATATAAACATTACCAATATTTAAAAATCTCAGTTTTTTGTGTACCTATATTACTTGTTGCTTGTACTTTAGCACTTCAGGTTTTGATTTTTATTATTATTAGGACAACTATAGTGTAATTTTTATACATTAAGTTGCATACCATCTCGTTGGGTTAAAATTAGGTATAGTGAGAATAGTTTGTTATACGCGTTACATATTGCCTATATAAAGTCTTGTATATAAGGCGAGCATCTGATTTGACGAGTCGTTTGCGAGGTGAAGACGTGTGTAGCTACTATAGCTAATAGCTATGTGGCTTGTACTGGGTGTTGTGTTAGCGGTTATCGGTCAAGAGCTCGGTGGCTTTGCTCAAGGTCAGTCAAATTATTATGCGTCTTTAATAATAATAATAATATTTATGGACGCTTCACACCACGTCAGTCCGGCCCCGTGATAAGTACCCGTGGGACTTGTGATACAGGTACCAGACAATGGAAATGTGTGTAATATTTTTATACTATACAAATATTTAAGATTTTTACTATATGATTGAAAAACTTTTTGTTCCGTCGGCGGAATTCGAACCCGCGACCCCCGGCTTAAACTACCAATGCGTTTACCAACTGAGCTTCGAGAAGGTCGTCGAAAGATAATGTATTATATTATTTAAAATCTCTTCTACTAAGTACCACTAAAGTATCTTTTTAAAGTGTATATCGAACAAAACTGTTGGCTCTACATTATCAGTACTAAATTATCGTTGATTAAGATCATCGTGCAAGCCTTCACTAACTCGTTGGCAGTACTTTGACAACGAATTGATCAAATGTGGATCACAGACGACGATCGGAAGGGGAGCCTGTTGTTTAGTTAACTGTGAAACTAATAGCGCTAGGGGAGTTTCCTTTTTTTGTATGAGCAAATTGATGACGTCATATACGATGTATCATATGAACTCACTATGTTGTTAAATTTTTGTTACAGCCAAAAATGATGCCAAAGAGGCCTTAGCTGTAACGCCTTCAGGTCAGTTCAAAGGCATCATAGATGTTACTCGGCGAGGTCGGCAGTTCGAATCCTACCGCGGCATCAGATATGCCGAGCCTCCTATTGGTAAACTTAGGTTTCAGGTCAGTAGAAATAAATAACTAATACAAGTGATGTTCTTGATCTTTATCCTATTGACAATAATAGACTGTGTACCAGTTGATATCTTCCATAACGGTGCGTTCAGAAAACGCGCGCACTAAACGCAGACTAAACGCGCACGTCTGAATGTGCCCTCATCGGATGTTTAAGAAAGTAGCCCGATAACTCTTGTATTTTTCTACAGGGTGTAACAAATGTGTTCTTGATATAGAGCTAACAGTAAAAGTAGTAGCGCTTTCAGCGAAAAAAAATTGCGTTTTGTATGGGGAGACTCAAGACGCTGAGGCGCTTGCCCATACAAGTGACAAAAATTTCCATCGCTTTCAGCGTTGCCACTTTCAGAGTGAGCTGTATTTAAGGAACACACACTTTGTATATTGAAAATGGCTATACGCATAAAATTTTATGATGATTGTTCAAATTAATATTAAATGAATGTTAAAAATTTTTAGCCTCCAAAGCTTATGGCGAAGTACGATGGAGTAGTGAACGCCACCGCCGAGGGTCCGTACTGCCCACAGCCAACCGAGCCGGGGACGTACGTGGATGAGGACTGTCTGACCATCAACCTCCACACACCTCTCAAAAGTGCAAGGTACAGCAAAATTGATTCAATTTTAATATAATACTATGAATGTTAGAGTCATCCTGTCTGTCTGTTACCTCTTCACGCCCAAACCGCTGATCCGATTTAGCTGAAAGGCACGGTTGCTCAAATGTACGTTTCCCGCGCGATAAACGAATTTTACGCAACATTGAACAGGGTTGCGGGCATCATCTAGTGTTGACGTAAACTTTATTGTTGATACAGATCGAAGCCGCTACCGGTGATAGTGTACATGCACTCTGGTGGGTTCTACGCCGGCAGCGGTCGCAGTGACATCGCCGGCCCGCACTACCTGCTCGACAGAGACGTGGTACTCGCTACCATCAACTACCGGCTCGGATCACTGGGTATGTGGTACCAAAACCATACTAGATGCCTGTAACTTTACCTTGAAGTTGCCAAAAAAATAGAGTAGTTGCATCGAGGAATTAATTGGTCTATGGTAATTGGGATCGAGTATCGTTATTGCTATTGCTTCAAACTCATGTTAGAGTTATTGGTCATTTGCCAGAGATAAAATCATAGCCACGAGTATCACAGTATTTTTGCTGATACGCTGGTAACTAAACATATTTGCATGACAACAGGGTTCCTCAGTACTGGAGATGAGCTGGCCCCCGGCAACAACGGGTTCAAGGACCAGGTGGCAGCGCTGCGGTGGGTGAGAGACAACATCGCGGGGTTCGGGGGAGATCCCCACTCCATCACTATAGCGGGCTGCAGCGCTGGCGCCAGCAGCGTCATGCTGCATATGATCTCGCCTATGTCCAAAGGTATATGTCGTTAGTTATGATTCTTTGTATTATATTTATAAGACTCGATGATTCCCGTCGTTGCGCCAAAATTTGTTTCACGCACACAGCTGTGACGATTTTTCGGAATAAAATTTCCTACCTTTTCTAGGACACAAGCCATCTCCATACTAAATAGTGAAATCATTTCCGTAGAAAATCCAATACCTAATATTAGTGTTTCCTTCTTAGGACTATTTCATCGCGCCATTTCTATGAGCTGGTCGCCAGTGGACAAGGCTCCGCTGCGAAGTGACATGAAGGACTTAGCGGTGAAGCAGGCGCGGCTACTGAACTGTCCCACCGATAGTTCTCAGGCTATAATCGACTGCCTGAAAGCTAAATCTTGGAAGGAACTTGGCGATTCACTTCAGGGTTTTGCAGTTAGTGTTGAAATTAGAGATTCTAAGGAGTTCCTGTAGCCTAGTAACATATTACCTCATGACTCGACCCGAGTAGCAGAACCTACAAACTTAATATTTCCATAGATCGCTGGTTTATATCCGGTTCGAAGGACCAAAAAAGGGATGTAGGAGCTGCTACTCGACTACACCCTTTTGTTGATGTTATACAATGAAAAGTCAATAATAAAAATAATTATTGACGGAAATGCTATTATATATATGTTAATGAGTGCGCGGTATGACGGCTTGTAGCGAACTGCTCGACATCATGCACTTTGCCGCACAATGCATAGAAATACTGTAGAGTCATCAAATGTACTCGCTAGCTGGTACGCTTTAAACACTTTTTAAATTTTACTTTGTATTTTTCAAGGAATTCGCTTATGATCCAATCGGCATTTGGCTACCAATCGTTGAGAATGATTTCGGACAGGAGAGGTTTTTAACAATGCAACCACTAGATGCCATCAAAGAGGGTAAAATCCACGCCGTCCCCTACATCATCAGTCAAACGAAAGACGAGTTCTTTTGGAAGGCTTATAGTAAGTATAATAAGTACAAAATTATATGCCGCGTGCGATATTAAACTTTCGGTCGACGTGCTACAACTAGTGGTCACACTTGCCGCAATGTTCTCGTGCCCCGCTCTACGCACACACGCACGCACGAACGCATGCACGCACGCTACACGCTCGTCGCACACACACACACACAGACATGCGAAACTTTCACCACCTTCCTTCCCCTTTCTTTCTTATAGCGCAATCAAAAAGTTATTCGTGGCTTTTATTTATAAATGACCGATTACACGTGATAACGATATTTTGTAATTTTAGCTATCCTCGAAAACAGCACTTTGACTAGTCAGATGAACGAAGAATGGGACCGTGTGGCGCCTATAGCGTTCATGTTGCCGACCACCAACAGAAACAACGCGGTGAGGCAACTGAAACAAGCGTACCTACACAACAATCCCCTGACTAATACTACGGAGAGTGGGGATGGACTTGGGAAACTCTATGGTGACTCCGTCATAGGATTTTCCGTACACAGGTGACTATGGACCTTTGTTAAGTCTTTTATTAGTATTAAATGTATATGAGAACAAAGTAATTCGTTTTTTTAAATAACACTGTTTACAGATAGTTATAACATGTTGTCCTTCTCTGTCCAACTACTTTTCCAACGGTGTTAGACAAGGACAAAACTTCGTATATTTTCGAATAACGGCAAAGGCTGTATACAGATATCCAATGTAATAAACATTGTATAACAATGTAATAAACAAAAATGAAATCTGAGAGCATCTAATGGATAGCAACTACCGTCACACAAAAACATTCGCAACATCGGTAGAGTTGCAAAAATTAATATGCATCTCAAGCAAAATTTATTGAATGCAAGTCGGTAGTCGGCTAAAAATTTACAGGATGACAAACAATCTCTGACTTCTGTTGAGAAATGAGTAAGATATTAACAATTTAAGTTTTTTACCCATCTTTCTCTCAAAACGTAACTTACTATGAACTTTGTATGCAGCTTATAGACTGACGTTATAATCAATACTGGATCTTTCTTTTTAATTGAGTACCCTAAACTCTTCTAAGTTTGTTATTTTCAATTTTATCAAAAAAACTAATTGGACTACATTGTTTTTCAATAATAATAGATTTATTTAAATAAAGAATTAAAAGTCATGCATATTCCATGAAGAGAATTTTGTGTAAAATTGTGGATCATTTAGTGTGAATGCTATTTAGCATATTAAGCACAATATCTTCTAATATACATAATTCTGGTGTGCGAGTGTTTGTTAATGAACTCCTCCCAAACGGATGGACCGATTCGTTATGAAATTTTTATCTGTTTTAGGGTATTTGAGAATGGTTTAGATTTAAACCAAGACCGGCGTGACAATGTTTGTTGGGTCCGCTAGTATCTCTGTAAAAGTAAATATCTGTCGCAGGTTAGCGAACCTCATGTCTCGTCACTCTAACCAGCCGGTGTGGTACGCGGAGTTCGACTATACCGGTAATCACAGTCATTACGAGGATCCGGTTACCAAGAAACCTACTGGTATGTACTAGTATGTACTGGTATGTACGAAAGAAATATTTTTTATTTGTTTGTAAATCTTTTCTTCACGCTCTAGAAAAGCAACCAATCAACTTGATTTTTGGCAAAGACTTTTGTAAGGATGAAGCGTAACATTTTGGTCTACTTTTGGTCTTGGACAAACAACATGTTCCCAAAGGAGGCTTAGAAGATCATCCGTAGCTGTATGCAATTTCTGAATGCAATGCGAGCAAAGCCGCGGGCAAACGCTAGTTCATAATAATTCTAAAACATGCATTCCAGCTTAAAATCGTTTCAAATTGGTTAACGAACTAGGAATGACTGGGCTGCTTTTTGAAGAGGTTGCAGCAAGAAGCAACTTCTTCATATATACATATATATGTATTTAGACTTTATATGACGAGAACCGAATAAAGGGACAGTTCCGTCCCTATAAAAACAGTTTGCCGTGGGATTGCCACGCTTTGCTGCGAATAGGCCGGCTCGACCGGTGAAGTACAACGGCCTCTAAAAAGACGCTGTACCGGAGGCTCAACTCCTTACCTATGCAGGTGTTATCTACTATTTAATAAAGGCGGCCTCGGACTAATTCAGCAGGGTGTTTATATATCTTGCATTGTTTTACACCGGTTTTCTGAGGCTATTGCTGCTATGTGGGTGACATTATATTGCGATTCCCAGGCGCGGCCCACCACGACGACCTCATCTACGTGTTCTCTCTACGTGCGGTGTTCCCGGACATTGGGCGTGAGGGACAAGACGCTGATACGGTGGACCGTATGACCGCGATATGGTACAACATGGCTAGATATGGGTAATTATGTCGTCAGTAAAATGATGAAAAACTAGAAACTTAATAATGTGAGGCGTGTAGAAAATATCAAAATAAAAACGTGTTTATATGTTGAATAAAGTTGCAGTGAAATTAATGTTCTTGTTCAACCACTAGAATGAAATTTGCTATATGGGTAGAAGGTATCCGCTCAGAAAGGATTTTAAAAGTTTTACCCAAAGTGGATAAAAAAAGAGATGAAAATTTGTATCTAAATACTTCATAACGCAGGCGAAACTGCGAGCAAAAGCTACTATTAAATAAAATAACTTTACAGCGACCCGAATCCCCGTGATGGCCAACCCGAGCTCAGGGGTTTACACTGGCCGCGAATGACGCCGCAGAAGCGCACGTATCTCTCCCTGGACAAGACCTTCTCCTTGCGGGAAAACCTCAAAGAAGATAGATTCCAAGTCTGGGAAAAACTGTATCCAATTTCTTATTAATTTAAGTTAGTAAGTTTTTGTATTAGCAAATAAATTACATAATATAGTATCGGAAACCTCTTTAGTTCTTTAATTTCTACACCTACCTATAGCGTTAGTTTACTTATTTTTAATGAAAAATAGCTGGGGTATAATTTCTAAGGCTATTTTCAACATCACGCGGACCTATTTGTTGTAAGTATAAGCTGTAGCAAGCATTTCGGACTGAGGAATCTCTTATACTCGAAAATGAAATGAATTATATTTCATTTCATTAATTCGAATCACATAGACTCGGAGTGATCCACAACAACAGTCCTTAGAGATACTAAAGACCAATAAATGTAGCAACTGCTTGTAGATCCTTTACCTCATATCAAATTACGTAGGATAAACTCAATCATTATTATATATTATAGTACTTATAGGCAAATTGTTCGCTACAAGGAAAATGTTATCTAAGGTGTACTACAAGTCACAGCTTAGACACAATAGGAATAATGATATAAGAAGAATGACTAAGAAGACGCATAATATACCTACATACGGTGCAGGACACAAAACGTACGTGTCCGAGCATTTCCCAGTCAGTTGACAATGCGGAGTCTAGCGGCGGTGTGTGTCGCTCTCGTGGTGAGCACCGCGACCACGCTACACAACGGATATCAAAGTCACAGTCAGGATACAGGTTAGTTCAGACTTCAGAGAAGGTCGTGAGCTACACCGTACACTCACCTCCTTACAGGGCCGGTGCTCCCTAAATTTCATTTAAATACACACGAAAAATATCCGCCAGGCGCCCCTTTATATGGTGGTTGCCCAGCGTTACATCGTATTATATATATACGTGAAAGTTTGTTTGGATTGATGTATGCACGTTGGTTAAGCTTTCATATTTGCAATCAAACACAATTAGATAAGTTGAAACAGATAGAGATCGTGGATCTAAATAATTTGGTCGGTTTATGTCAAGCTCAGCCGAAAGATCTCGACTTAAACAGATTCGACATATTCCGACCAAATGACGTTGCTCCGTCAACTGGCTCTGTTTCAAATGGGGGACCCATTATACATATAACATCAATATACATTGATACATATATGTCACCATATATTTACCTGAAAACTACTACATATATAGATTTAGAAAAAAATGGTATTCAAAGGTTGGAAAATATCACAACTTATTTCTCCCTATAAAAAAACGGGAAAAATCTGATAAAAACTGATTTACTGGTTAAATACTCAATGGTGATGGTGATCTTACAATAATTAAATCCATAAATTTGTCTTTGAGTGTTTTTTTTAAATAGATAGCTTTCATTATATTATATCAAGTGCCCTAACTGACTAATATACAGTTTACCTAGTGCTGGATTTCCGACCTGCTGTTAAGGAAAATTTCATTCATAAATCGTTTTCAATATTATACCTAAGGACAGAGAGAAGCTGTCGAGTAGAGCATGTTAATTTAATTAACATTTTTCTCTTTTTTGGATGAATGTAGACATTAACATAGACATAGATCAGCCTACCACTCTATCGCCGTCGGGGAAGATCTGCGGCTCGTTCGATGTGACACGGAAAGGCCGCAGGTTCGAGTCCTACCGAGGCATTCGGTATGCGGAACCACCTGTTGGAGAACTTCGATTCCAGGTACTTTGTAGACCATACACCTTCTTTATTAGTGATAATTGTATTTTTTTTAAACAATTTAGAAATTCAATTTAGATTTTATTATTTTTTTAAATCTAGATTTTATTATTTTCCTGTAGAGTATAACTATTCACTTTAAAATACGAAGAGAAAATATTTGTTTGATTCATTAAAAAGACTCCAATAAATAATTATAGCCATCAGAGTTATCATTGGTTTTCTGTCAGTTCTCACTTTAGATAGGCAACATTGCAAGCAATTTGGTGCATTTCAGCCTCCCAAGATGATACACAAGTATACGGAACCCGTGGACGCCAGTAAGGAGGGACCTGCGTGTCCCATGCCCGCGTCAGCTCGCTTCTTCCCAAATCTCGACGAAGACTGTCTCACCATCAACGTTTTCACCCCTTTAAAAATAGAAAGGTATAGACTGGGTATTTTCATGGGTTTTAAAATGCCGCTTTCTCAGTAAACTAAATATTCTAACACAGACTAAAGTATGTCAATTTGTTTTGTTACTGTCTATAGATTTCTTCAATTGAAGCACTTTTTTTTAGGAGTGAACCTCTCCCGGTGATATTGTTTATACACCCTGGCGGGTTCTACGCGTTCTCCGGCCGCAGCGAGTTCGCCGGACCGCACTACCTGCTCGATAGAGACCTCGTCTTTATCACCATCAATTACAGACTTGGTTCTTTAGGTGACTTTGCTACTACAGTCATTTGAATATCTTATTCTTCTTGTGTAAATTCAAACCATTTATAAAATTAGGAAAGAAACTACCTTCGCCTATGGACAATAATATCGGCAGTTTTACAAGTGCGTTGCCGGCCTTTTAAGAAGGAGTTGGGCACGAGAATAGGGATTTAGGTGCAGGAAGTTAGGCCTCCGTTAAACTCTCTCACTGGACGAAATAGACGAATTGATGTTTCACGTCAGTTTCTTGTGAGGCCGTAGTATTTCTCAGGTCAAACCTACCTATTCAAAACTAAAAGTAAGGTGAGGATATTTATTGCAAAGCTTACAAAATGCTTAGAAAACTTTATGCCGAAATCAAATCCCTATGCAAAATCTTTAACTCTAACTCGTTCCGTACTTACTGATGTTACTAAAACCTTTTTATAGGTTTCTTAAGCACCGGAGATGAGCTGGCCCCCGGCAACAACGGGTTCAAGGACCAGGTGGTAGCGCTACGGTGGGTTCAGCGGAACATCGCCGCCTTCGGTGGTGACCCGCATTCAGTCACTATAGCGGGCTGCAGCGCCGGCTCCGCCAGCGTCATGCTGCATATGATCTCGCCTATGTCTAAAGGTCTAAGATAAAAATCTATCTATATATGCGCATTGTGAGCGGAAAACTTTGTACTCCTTTTTACGAAAGACGCGTAGATGTAAAAGCATGAAATTTCAATGAAATTCTTATTTTTAAGAACGTGTAGTAGTTGGGTTTTATTTTTTTAAACGTTATTTTTTTAGACACTTATTATAGTTTTCGTAGACTCGTTTGTATTGACGAAGATATTCGTATCCATACTTTAAACTACTGAACCGATTTTGACGAAATTTGGTATGGCCATTAGGTCGGGAAGGATAGGATGCTTTTTATCTTGAAAAAATGTACGGTTTTGGCGAATCGGGGTTGCGAGCGTCTCCTAGTGAGTTCATAAGACTGCGTCTCCATTCTAAAAGACTTTGTTTGAACAAGATGTTTCTTCTTAAAGGTCTATTTCACCGCGCCATATCCATGAGTGGGTCCCCAGTCCGCAAAGTCCCAACGCCCAATAATCTACGCGGGATAGCAGTTAAGCAGGCAGAACTACTCAACTGCTCCACCGCTAGTTCCAGGGAAATCATTGATTGTTTGAAGACGAAACCTTGGCGAGATATCGCTTACTCTGTCAACGGCTTTGCTGTAAGTTATTCAATTAGGCTCATATTGGTGTCACGCTACCGCACGCGCGTAAAGACGGCTCTGATGGCCCGAGATGTATGAAATTCTAGGAACCGTTTTTAGGGTTTTGTACCCAAAGGGTAAAAACGGACCCTATTATTAAGACTTCGATGTCCGTCCTCTTGTCAGTCTATCTGTGTCTGACTGTCCGTCTGTCTGTCTTTATTTCAAGAACGGTAATAGCTAGAAAAGGAATATAGTAGCTACTAGCTAGAGAGTTGAAATTACAGATATGTATTTCTGTTGCCGCTATAACAACACTTAATACTAAAAAAATAATAAGGTTGGCTCTACAACAAATATGTTTTTCGCTTTCCTTCCTCAATAATAGATTAATAAATTCGACGGGTGTCTCATTGGCAGTGTAGCCGAGCCGTCCAAGACGGAAAACGGTTTCCGGCAAGGGATCAAATCCTACTTTTACAATTCAATAAAACATTTTTTTAACTATTTTTATAACTGTCTTTTATAAATTATAAACTTGTTTATATATTTTTTTAAAAATTTAAAACTTTCAGAAATATGTTTTCTCAATTTTTGCTCTAAACTGGTACGGAACCCTTCGTGTGCGAGTCCAACTTGCACTTGGCCGGTTTTTTTAATAACGCGTATCGGTCTGCGCCGAAAATTCATACATTTTGCTGTCGGTACTGACGGTCAGACAGCGGTCAAGCGTTAGACTAAAATAAGGCTTATTCTACATATCAGCAATAGATAAGATGTTATTACTTAATTATAAGAATTATACATGAAAGATAGAGAATAAATACTGGTAATAGCAAATTGGGGAATTTTATTATTAAATTTATTAGTTTTGGTTTCCCAGATTATTCACATACTTACATTTATTTTACAGGAATTTGGAAGCGACCCAATTACAATATGGCAGCATGTCGTAGAAAATGACTTCGGACAGGAGCGGTTTCTGCCACTAGAGCCGATGGATGCCATTAGAGAAGGCAAGATGCACGCAGTGCCGCACCTTATTAGCCAGACGAAGGATGAATTCTTTTGGTTTGCTTACAGTAAGTATAAACTTATCAAATTCAACTATGACCCTATAATTTTTATAGGTAAGTAAAGTAGCTTATTTTAATTCGTTTATACATTGTAAATAATCATTCTGATCATTGGTCTAATAATTGACTGCCTTTTTAACTATAAAACTCGGTAGTTAAAAGTAAATAACCAAACATTTTTTTCGAGATCCTCTGAGAAACGACACCCTACGCAAGCAAATGAACGAAGAGTGGGAGCGAGTTGCGCCAATATCATTCGTTCTGCCGCGGGACAACGCGTCTGAAGCCACGAGAGTGCTTCGCCGGGAATATTTACAAGACAAGCCATTGGTGAACGACGCAGACACCGCTAGAAGACTGGGACAGTTGTACGCCGACGCCATCACGGGCTTCCCGGTTCACAGGTACTGACAGTAAAGTATTGTTTTAACTCTAAGTATGAACGGGCTACCTGATGGAAAGCAACTACGCCCATACGCCCATATTCACTCGCAACATCAGAGTTGAAGGCGCATTGCTGGCCTTTTAAGAAGGAATACGTTCTATTCTTTAAGGTCAGGTCGTGACGGTCAGGAATAGTAATTTCTGCTGGCTGACGATTGTTCATTTTTTACTTAAGTAGTTTTGAAGAATAGTGACTTTATTTCAGGATGGCCAACCTAATGTGTCGGCATTCTCCGCATGGCGTGTGGTACTACGAGTTCAGTTATATCGGCAACCACAGCCATTACGAGGATCCTATCACCAAGAAACCTGTTGGTACGCATTCAAATTAATTCTAATAGTGAAAAAAATGTAAGGATTTTTTTTTATATTTAGGGGACAAACGACCAAACGGGTCACCTGATGGAATGCAACTGCCGTCGCCCATGGACTCGTCACATCCAAAGAGTCGCAAGTGCGTTGCCGGCCTTTTTATGAGGGAATACAGACAGGGTATGAATGACTGAATATAGGTCACAGTAGCTAGTGACATAATATATTCCATGGATATATTACATGACTACTTTTTTATATTCCGTGGTATGGGCCAACTTGGGTGATAGGATACTTTTTACCGATTACACCCCATGAAATGATTCCGTGGGATAAATCGCGGTTAAATTCTAGTAGCATATTTTTTTTATTGTGTCTCCAGCTGCTGCGCACCACGACGACATGCACTACCTAATGTCGCTTCGGTTTCGTTTCCCCGACATTGGATTAGAAGGCCGAGATGCACAAATGGTGGATCACATGACTGCTTTCTGGTATAACTTTGCTCGATATGGGTAAGTTCATCATCTAATCGCTTTTAGTAGAAATGTGTTGGTTGCTTTGCTATATTACCCAATCAATTTTTTTTTGTATATCATGGATCCATATTACAAATATCTAAAAAATAACACATAATTATTCTCAATGTTATAATAGATAACCCTAAAGGCTAGCATACACATTTATACATTCTTAAAACTAACACTTTGTCACGTGTTGTTGGTGACGTGACGCACTTCGTTCCGGAGTCTCCCGCGCCTCCAGTAGGCTGCTCCCATCGGCCAGAAAACCTGCGCCCGAAGGTTGACAGACGTTTAATTATCGGTACTTACAAAGAAATTTGTGGCAGGCGACTGCACATTCTCCCTTCTGAATGTAGTCCACAACCTTCTTCCACCTTTATGGATCAGTCCAGACCAGACCATTATTATGCTTATCGATTATCCATATATATAGTTGGTATTTTCAGTAATCCGAATGGACGTGATGACACGCCAGAGTTGCAGAATTTGATGTGGCCTCCTATGACACCGGATCACCGAACTTATCTACGCATTGATAAGGAGTTTTCCTTGAATAAGAATCTTAAAGAAGACAGGATGAACATATGGGAAAGCTTATATCCAATAAAATATTAATATATCTTTTTTAATAAATTTCATGTGACTCGTATAAATTTGTTTTTTTTTATACTGTTTGTATTGCTTTTTACGAAATTCCTAGCCAACTATCACACAACTACACCCAACAAAAAAGCTCGGTTTTTGGTGAGGATTTCAGAGAGAGACATTGTGTGTTTTGTATTTTTAGCTAAATTTGTGTTATTTCAGTTTTGAATGTGCGATAATGGTAGGATATCGACCATTAATTATTCGTTGTCAATTGTCATGCACAAGTGTGGGCAATACATACAACTTCAAGAGATGTGCTATTTTGTTTTCTCTTCCAATACTCAATCCGAAGGTTTAGTAACGCTTCTACCGCTTTCCTAAATCGACTGACTTGACGCTTTGACTACACTGACAATATATTTTTGACTCTCACTAGACTTTAGACTTCACTGAAATATTGTAGCGTCTCTAAAATTATTCGACCAAGGAAATTGATTTCCCACCTTTACACGACACTGGTCAATGGCCTTGTTTATATAGCGCCATAAAAAGAAGATAGAGGGTTTTGGTGGGGATTTCAGAGAGTGAGGTTGTGAGTGTTGTATTTTTTGTTAAATTTGTGTTATTTCGGTTTTTAATGTGTGATAATGGTAGAATATCGAATATTAAACATTCGTTGTTATGCACAAGTGTGGACAAGTGATACAAATTCAAGAAACGTGCTATTTTGTGTTCTCCTCCAAAACTCCATCCGAAGTTTTAGTAAAGCTTCTACCGCTTTACTAAACTGACTGACTGACTCTGACTGTATTGACGTTTTATCTTTATTCTGACTAGACTTTAGACTTGACGAAATTTATGTAACGTAGCTAAAAAATTATTGAAAGAAGAAAATTGGTTTCCTGCCTTTACTTGACACTGGCCATGGTTATAGCCGAAGCGCCATATAAATAAATAAAAAAACAAAATTTATTATTTGATACGTTATTAGCTGACCGCGGCGGCGGCGCGGGGGCGGCGCGGGGGCGGCGCGGGGGCGGTAAATCTCCATCGGCCGCCTGATACCTCACAACAAATTACTTTTTGGCTGACATTAATTTATCGGGGCGGTCGCAGTTTAGTTTCCTCGCAGTATATTGTGTTATCGAAATGCGTTTCCCTTATGTAGGTATTTTTGCGAAAGTACGTCTGAAAATATGTTTAAATCTTTTTTATATAACATTTAGGCCCCGAAAGGGGCGGTCTCGGAGTGACCGCTTCGAACAACTTTTGTTCTGCAACTTTTCAAATTCACAAAAAAATGGTTTTTGCCTGAGCCTCTCCTTTCTGCTTACTATACCACTTTGAGACACTCTGTATAAAACTGTGAGCATACTATGACGGGGCGTACCGGGGTGCATCAGACATTTTATGCTGTACAAGCTACGACTAACGACCGACCGATACGCACTCGGTATACAAATGCTATGGACCCGGGCACGTCCCCTTAACAGTGTGCGCAAAGCTTTAGGACACTGTAAAAATAACTCGCTAAATACTTAAATATTTTTTAAGAAAAATTCATTTTTTCATATTTTTTTAAATCAAGCTCAAATAAAATCGTTTAGTTTTATGTTTGAAAGGATAGAGATAGCATAGATAGTAACAATATTGGCTATATAGTTACATAGGCTATTTTTAGACATGAAGAAACATCATGTTCCCAAAGGAGGCTAACAACGTTTTATAAGAAAATTGCAAAAAAATACTAATATTCTTGACGTTCGTATTTTTTCGCTTTTCGATTTTCAAATTTCAAGCAAGCTATGCCGTAAGCTATAACTAGTATATTTATAATTCAACAGCAGGTACCTACCTACGTTCTGCGATCTTAAATGAAGACATAAGTGGAAGAAGCGTGTAACTAACATAAAAAAAAACTGCCGGGTTTTTGCGTAAACGGTCGCTTTGGGACCGGTAAAATGATTTTAAATGAAAACAATTTAGATTGAACGTATAGCTAGATAGACAAGCTGGTTAATGAAATAGTTGACGTCAACGTGGATAAAGTTACGAGTGTATATGGGCGACGGCAGTTGCTTTCCATTAGGTAACTCGTCTGCTCGCTTGCCCCCTAAATATCATAAAGAAAATCATTTTCGAATCCAATTACAAAAATGTTATTTTGATGCTACAGTGGCCATCTATCATTGGATAGCATAACTATTCATGCAGCTTTTTCATAACAGATGACACTGTTAGTAGTTATTGAAACTCACGCAAGATGGCACTACTTTGAGAAAATCGTTTTGTCAATTGTCAAATGTCAAATCAAGGCTGACATTTCGTTCACCGAAAATTTCGGAAAACAAAAAATAAACATGAATCAACGCTGAATTCTGTTAATAAATATGACTCTTAATTTATATAAATTACTCAGCGGAATGGTAACTTCCGTATTACATAACAATTGTTTTGTAGTATCATGCTGATAAATTGAGAAAGACGATTGAAAACATGGAGCAAATTTACGCGCTCGGTGTACTTTGTATTGAATTTATACAATATTGGTAAGTTACTAGGATGGGTCTCAATAATTCAGGAATTTATTTAGCTACTGTACCAATTAACTGTACGAAAAATAAATGTAAGCATCACATAACTATTGAAATCAATGCTTCACACTGCAGAAATTAGCAGTGCAGTGTTACTATTTCCTCCGATAATTATTGTGTGACAATTAGCAATAAAACTGTGCTCAATAATCTTGCCTACTGCCTATTTTTTTTCATTTCTTACTCATGGTCCATGTAATGTTTCAGGTTTAAGGACTGGGAGGATTATTTTACGACAGTCAACAATCTTGCAAACCCAAACTATGTACTTCAATACCTGCTACCATTTGTCTCCATATTTGATTCGGTTTTTGCATCTCAACTGCTGGTGGTCATGGGAGTTGGGGGATGGATGAATTCCGTATTGAAATGGTTGGTACAACCTGGTCATATTGTCTGTTAACTTGGCTAATATGCATTCAATATTACAAAATACAAACTTAAAATAAAATAATTAAAACTATAAAAAGAAAACCTTTTCTAAATCGTCCCCATCAGGCAGAGTACCGAGCAAACTTATAGCATTGCCCCGTTGGATGGCAATTGCTATCCGTTGTGCCGGGTAACTCCCGGCTCTGAGGTCTCGGGTGGCTTCGATAAGCTTTTTAGATATATCTCTGAAGAGCTTATGAGCTAGAGAGCATTAGTTACATTGTAACAAAATCATCAGACCAGGAACTTTCAACAATTTGAACAGTTCGTTTAACTATTCAGCCTAGACTTAATGTTGCTAATTTACTCTGGCAGTGTAATTTTACATTTTCTTAGAGTAGGATATAACACAACACTCAGTGTATGGTCCTGGCCTACAGAATTTTTTACCATACATAGCTTAAAGATTAATATTTTCATTGTATCACTTAAACATCTAGAATAGGTAAAGGACATAGTTTAATGCTGTAAAATGTGTATTTGTGTGCAACTTTTGTGCAGAAAAATGATGTCTGCACAAAAGTTGCAGCAGCAACATTTTTTATAATTATTATATGGTGATGGACCAACTTATAGGTCCATTACCCTATAACTCTAAAAGTTATTGTATCCATATTACAATACAGAATATCACAGTTTGTATTTATTAATACCTAGTTGGTGCCTACAACTTTGTTGCGCAAAAATGTTACATATCACGCGGGAACCATACATTTACCTGTGATAAAAAGTATCCTATGTGTTGCCCAGACCTAATAGCTATTAAAAAAAAATTCAAATCCATCTAGTAGTTCCCGAGATAAGCAAGTACCAATAGACAAACAGAAACCCTTTTTTTTGTGGATATGCATTCTATTACATTTCCTTAGCACCCCAACATTGATTATTTTGTAAAAATATTAAATGTACTGACACTCCAATTTTACTGTTTTATTATAGGTATAGATTAAAATTTTCAGGTGGTTTTTAGAAGACCGTCCCTTCTGGTGGGTGCGAGAGACAACATTCTACAGTGAAGCAGACCGGCCTATTCTGCGACAGACTACCCAGACCTGCGAGACAGGCCCTGGCAGCCCCTCTGGTCATGCCACAGCAGCTGCCTCAGTGCTGATCCTGCTCCTCATGTGGATATCACACATTTGTAATGACAGGTATAGAAATACCATTGCCTATAATAACACTATGGAGAGGAAAATATTCCTTGTTTGTGATTTAAGTAACAATTCATATATTGTTAAACCAATTTTATTGGCATTTTCTTAGGATTATTGATATTCAGCTAGTGAGATGTTACAAACACAATGGTTTTTTTTAATAAAAATAAGGGAGCCAACAGGTTACTTGATAAAAAGCAACTATTGCCGCCCATAGATGTAGTATCAGGGTTGCATGTGCGTTGCAGGCCCTAAAACACCCTATTTCATAGTCAGAATTTTCACTTCAAGAAACCGCTTTTAAGCAAAAAAAAGTTGTACGCGCTTTTTGTTCCACATCTTGCTCACCAAAAGTTGCATAGTAAACCCAGAATTATTAATCCCCACCTTCCAGGAAGTGGACGAGTAGTTGGTGGAAGCCGGCGCTGTATACCGCGTGCGGTGTGGCGCTGGGCGCGGTGCTCTTGGCCCGGATGTACATCGCCACACATTTCCCGCACCAGTGTTTGCTCGGAGCACTCATAGGTATATACATAGTACATTGTTTAAAAGACCTAGATTTATATATAGCAGCAGTAGCCAAGGCCAAGATTTATATATAGCAGCAGTAGCCAAGGCCAAGATTTATATATAGCAGCAGTAGCCAAGGTCAAGATCTATGTATGTGTGTTAAAATGTAACACATGCAAACTTGTGACGTCACATTACAAATCGTCACAGTTGTTTACGTTCTAATGTGGGCCCCTCATGGATTATCTCTATATAGTATATCCTGTCTCGTATTTCAGGTGCGTTCCTCGCCCCGGCTCTATGCATCTATGTGACGGATCCCTTCATCTGGCAGTACGGGAGCCGGCGTGGTGTAAGTCAACATAGAATGGTGACATACCATGTGGTAGCGGTGCTCGTCGGTATGGCTATCAGCGCTGTCACTTACTTTGGTCTGAAACTGTTTGGTGTCGACCCACATTATACGGTGAAGTTGGTAAGTGCATAAAATGTGTAGTTTATTTTTTAATCTGGAGGCTCTGGAAAGTTCTGGTTGCGATAGTGTCCTGCTTGAAGAGTAATTAAAAATTTTTAGATTAAAGATGAGGACAGGATAGAATTAAAGATTAGGACACTCATAATTTGGGTATGGCCTTTCTTAAAAACTTAATTTATTTCGTTTTTAGTAATTTTTGTCATAGTGGTAACATAAACACCTAATGTGTGAAAATTTAAACCTTATACAACTCAGTGTTGTGTATACAGCTGGTAATCGACAAGCAAATAGACTTCGGCCCATTCGTGCCGTAGCATGGCTCTCCCACGGCAAAATAATCTGTCTAGACAGCTGTAAAACCTTTTGATACAAGATTTATTGTAAAGTCAGTGTACACTGCATCGACTTGATACTTTTTAACATATACATTTCGAAAATGTCGACGTTCCGTCCGCGCCGCCGTACCCTTCGATTCCAGCGTAGTGGACGAGCTCCTTAAAATCGCTACTGGTTTTATTGGTACTACATGATAATAACATGTTCCAGGCGTTCCGGTGGTGTCTCCAGCCGGAGCACATCCACGTCAGCACGACGCCGATGTTCGCGCTCGTGCAGACTGCCGCCGCCGCGCTCGCCGCCGCTGCCGCTGTCACACCAGCCACAGCCAGGTATAATGGGGGAAATTGAAAGAGAGCCAGTTGACGGGCATACGTCATTTGGTCGGAATATGTCAATTCTACGTAAGTCATCATTTGTCGGCTGAGTTGACATAACCCGACAAATTTACTTAGATCCACAATCTGTGTCTGTAATCGGACCCGACAGACGTTGTCCTGCTGGAACATGCGCGCTGCATGTTTATTGTGATACATTTCAGCAAAATAGGATCGGTTCATTATACTGTTCGATTATACTTGGGCGCCACAGAGGAAGATCTTCCGACTTAGCGAAATTGTATGCCCGTTCAGGCCGACGCTCACTTGATTGATTTCAGCTGTCATAATATTTATTTATTTATTTTTTTATTTAAAACACTTTATGCAATTGTATACAAAGGCGGGCTTAATGCCTCGTGGCATTCTCTACCAGCCAACCTTAGGGTGAAATAGAGA
>JAOTAV010006230.1:0-29860 GCA_026546445.1 Cyclargus thomasi | reverse complement strand
AGGCCTCCATAAAACCCGCTAGGATCATTATTTTGGCATCCAATGTCACTTTCAAACTTTATTTTATTTTAGAGACTCGCCAACAGAACAGCATTTATGACATTTTTAAATGATTATAAATGAAATTTTCTGGAGGTCTACTTATTATTCCAGGCAGTGGCATAACTGCAAGGTGGCAAGCCGGCAAAATGCCACGCGCCCCCAGCCGGAAGGGGCCCCCGATCAGCCCCCCTAGACAAGTGGCAAGCGATTATTTTATACAATAACCGCTTGACATGTTTTTGTATTGCTTTGACATAGTGGAACGTAAACGAATTTGCCACGGGCCTCGAACGGTATAGTTACGCCACTGATTTCAGGATTATTTTCAAAATGAAATAAAAGGTAAAATATTAAAAAGTTTTGAAGATTATGAAAAATATCATAAAAATGCTACTGAAGCTATAAAAAGAGAATTAGACATAGATTCAAAATTAAATTTTCTCTATACATGGTAAGCTTTTTGTTGGACATTTGAAGTATTTTTTTTCTCCTATTTCATTCATATTACTTCTTTCCAGGGCCTTTTGTGTTTTTTTTATGTTTCGTAATCAAAATAAAAACAGAAGACATAAGTAGAAGAAGTAGATAAGTAACATTTAAAGATCTGCCGTATTTTTGCTTAAATGGACTAGCTGGTTTTAGGACTGAAAAAATTATTTGAAATTAAAAAAGATTGGATTTCATAAATATACCTTGATGCGCTAGCTAGATAATGAAATAGACAATTTACAAGATTTGTTGCAATTTTATAGGAAATAGTTACCCGTTTCTTCCACTTGTGTCTTCAATTATTGATGGGAAATTAACGAAGGGCAGGTATACTTTAAGATCATTGTGAGCGTTATTTTCCTATTACAATTCACTATTATTCATACTCAATACTCATATAATACGTATAACTCATTAAATCTGGTTTATCGCAAAAAACTTTAATACCGATTTTATCGCTTACATAAAACACGTGGATGTGACGTGGAACTTTAAAAAACAACATGGTAATTACAGCGTTCTTTTTTCAAATGTGACGGTTTTATAATTTACTAAGGGCCTGTTTCACCGCTCACTGATCAAGTTAATTCTGTTAGGCAATCGACAACTTTTTTTGACAGATTTTTTCATACAACATCTGCTGTCAAGTAAAGTTGTGGATAAACTATCTGTAAACGGTGAAACAGGCCCTTCGGGTCTGAACAATCCCGTTTTTCAACATTTTTTATTAGTGCTCGGCTCCTATTGGTCGTAACGCGATGTTATATAGCCTATAGCCTTGCTCGTTAAATGGACTAACCAATTCAAAGATATACATTTTGAATTCTGGCTAGTAGTTGCTGAGATTAGCACATTCAAACAAAAACTCTACAGGTTATATTATTAGTAGAGAAGTCTGCATAAACATTCAAAATTTAGATTTAGAATTTGCATTGGCAGGTTACAAAAACCAGTCCACTTGAAAAAAATATTTATTTTGTAGGTCCGGTTTATGTGGGAGGGTCAGCGCAACCTGACTCACATCATGACATCAGCTAGAGCCCCGAAGGCTTTACTGAATCATAGCAAACAGGGACGGATTATCACTTGTAAGTTGTAGCATGTGTTAATAAGAAAAATTTACTAAAGGCAGAACGAGTAATTTTTCGTTTGTATATTTTTGGTAATTAATAATAATAATATCTATGGACGCTTCACACCACGTCAGTCTGGCCCCGTGCTAAGTACCCGAGGGACTTGTGTTATAGGCACCAGACAACGGAAATATATTTAATATACTTACATATATTTATTATATTTATATTATTACATATATACTTACAACGGAATTATATATATATAAATAACATATTTAAGATTTTTATTACATGATACACATATTTAATACACATCCAAGACCCAAGAACATTGAAAAACTTTTAGCTTCGTCGGCGGGATTCGAACCCGCGACCCCCGGCTTTAGCTACCAACATGCTTACTAACTGAGCCACAGAGGTCGTCTTTTTATTTTAAATTTTCAAATTAAAGTTAAACATGACTTTAACTTCATTGTAAGTTCCTTAAAAAGCCGGCCCCGCGCTAGCTAAATCCGGCACTGATATCGTCCTCACCCAGTCATATGCTAATTTGGCAAACATCATTGTGTATTATTGTTTGAATGTAACATTTTACGTGCGGCTTTCTCATAACGCCTTTGGTGGCAGAGGTCAATAAAGGAATTTCTTTATTTGGATCCTTATGCGATGCGTGTTTTTTAATTAAAAAGCGTTAAACATAATGTTTTAGATTCCACTGTCCATGTGGAAGCGCTCACGAATTGACCGACTAGCCTCGTACAAAATATTCTTGTGAAACGGTTGTTGCGAAGCCCTACCAGCGCTCTGAGAAAAGTTCCTTTAACGTCCCCTGACATGTAAAAAAAAATTAGCCAGGTACCCCTTACAAGGCACTCGGGTGGTTGTCCAACGTCACCTCCCCGCTACCTCCTGCCTTCTTATTAACGCCGCTACTGCAGTCATTAGGTACATATTCAAAAATATATAAGTTTAAACCCTACGACACTAGGTGGTCTAGTGTATGTCCAGGGAATATGGCTCATATATTATGAATGAAGTCAGTCACATAACCCACCGGAAGCCATTAAACGCTAGAATATTAAATGTGCGAATCTCAACGGAATAGCCTGACTTGAGATATAACGGGACATACTGCGAGTTGAGCTGCGTGCTATGAGCATTTGAGCGTAATGTCATGAACCGTGTTGTACTACAGTGAGCGGAACTTTGATACAACATTAAGAGAAAAATTAGATTTTTGTATGGAAAAGGCTTTACGCTTATAAAATTTTTGTGCAGAGATTAGGATGCCTGTCAGATACCACAAGAAACTCTATCAGATGTTTCGGATATTATGCGGGGTCCACAGCAAAACACATTGAGTGTACATGCGAAGTGTCCGGATTTTTCTGATCAGAAATTAAGATAGCGTGCTGCTTGGCTCAAGCTCACCTTGCGGCAAAAGAAACCCATGAAAATATAATCTTAACAACTGTCACAATTTACAATAATGAAAGGACGTTCTCAAGTACAGATTTATGAGTTTATCGATAAACACACAAGGTTTATACATAGTTACATACGGAACATGTCTGACTCACCTACTGGACGAAAAGCATTATAAACACCAGTTTACCTGCAAAAGAAAACATTTTATTAGCCTTGATATTGTAACAACTTAATGACGATCTGACGATCATGACCTATTTAGGGTTGACTAAATTATCGGGCGGCAATACTGCGCGAGATTCTTAAGGTTTTGTTTAAGGTTAGGTAACTATTAGAACTATTGCTCTACTTAACTTAATGAACTATTAAGCTTAGCTTAAATCTTTTCTAGCGATCACACTTTGCTGAAAGAAGCTTATTATTAACTACCTAATTACTTTATAATGTTTAAAACATTATGAGAAAAACATGGATTGTTAGTGTACTTATTTTTGATTATGATCCATACTCAATATTACAGGTAAATGCAGGTGTGCCTGTATGTTTGATAACTTATCACGATTAAACTGCTGAAGCTATTTTGATGAATTTCGGTATAGAAATACATGAGCTCTGGGAATATTGTACGGTTGTGTGGCAAGTACAGATACATAATTTGAATATCAATTTTAACCCCAAAACAAATAGATAATATTTTAACAATACATATGCCGCGTCTTCGATAGCAATGATAAACTTGTTATGTCTGGGGGCTGTTTTTTAATAAGAGTTATGAAATGTCATACATTTAATGCTATTTTAGGAGTAATTACGGCAGAGCTCGCACAATCTCGCACAAACTTCCGGCGTTTTTTACTCTTCCTGTCATTTGTTCGCTATTTTAGCCCGACAGCGGCGGCAGATGTGTTATTATGTTTTAGAGTGTATTTATAAATGCACGCTCGAAATTACTTACCTGAATTATCATCTTCAATTTAAAAAACCCATTTAAATTTAAAGTATATAGTAAACAATGCAGCGGAATCATAGGCAGCTAAACCAATGTCAAAAGAAACTTGTTGCTTATGTCAAAAAAGGCATTTTATTTGATTTTTTTATGTGCCGCGGCCGCCGGCAGCAAGGATCGAAATGTTAACTTTAGACCAATAACTTTTCTCTCAAAAAATTTCATAAATTGAGCTTTAGAAACAAAACAAAATAACTGCCTTTTAAACAAACATTCCTGTTAATAGTATTAATAATCATTATCATAAATTAAATACCAACTCTACAGACTAACATACACTTTTTCCTGCTTATCGAATTGCCGTTAACATTTTAAAGTTCACATACATCCCTTGTTCTTAAGCTAACGGAATCTATAATCAAATTGTATTACGTTTTTGCTCGCGTTCTTCCATGCAATTTCACTCAAACCGACAGCTGCCACAAGATGTTGACATTTGAGGGTAGACAGAACATCATCATTTCATCCACCTGTCACTTTTTTCTTCGCCTATTACCAATCGCCGTTACACTACAATACAGTTATAAAATATTGTTCAATCTACAAAGCGAGACTTAAAATTTCATCATTCAGAAAAAAACTGAAATAAATTTCTTACTTACTTTTACATCGAGGAACCTCGTTCGGACTATAAAGTTTAAATGTAGAATCAGATAAAAATTAATAGGACCTTTACGCAGGCTTATCACTTATCCATAACATAGTAACGACGTAAAGGTAAGTCAAAAGAATTTTTAGATCATAAAAGTTTATAATTTGGTTTTAATATTAGTGCATGATTTATTTGAAGTCTGAAACCGATAACTCTGAAGGTGAATCCCTAACGATGTACAATGTACAATACAGAAATTAAGGGACCATCCATAAAGTACGTCACACAAATTTAATAAATTTTAAAAGGGGGAGCCCTTTCTTATCACAGGGAGTCACAATTATCCCTCCCCATTGTGATGTCATAAATTTGCAATTTTAACTCCAAAAATTGAAACCACCGCAGTGTTTCAAATTTCGTGATTAAAGTTAGTACATTTGAAATGTGATGTTGTAGTTCTTTATGGATTGTTCCTAAGTACAATCAGAGAAGTTGAAACAGATACAGATCATGAGTCTAAGTAATTTGGTCGGGCTATGTCAAACTCACCCGACAGATCACGGCTTACACGGATTTGACATATACTGACCAAATGACGTAGATCTGTTAACTGGTTATTTTTCAGTTTCTCCCAATATACATTTATTGATCGCTCGCGACCCTACACAGAGTAAGTATACTGTTTTATCTACACAGATAATTTGCGATGTTATTTCTGATTATAATCTATCGATTGATACGATAAGAGCACGGAGATAAGCATCAACATGCATTAGTGTATGGTAAAAGTTGTAAACTATGAAATTTATTTTATACTCGTATGTTTAGTTGATTATAGTACTATTTAAAATTCACATGTACAAAAGGCCGGTTGATTTCGTTCAAACTGACGTAGGCCTATAAACGTAAGGGGAGGGTTTCAAAAATCTCCCCCCCACTAACGGAAATTTATTAATATACAACTAATAAGAACAAGAAACAAGATTTCCCCCTTAGGGATTATGGTAACTTATATTGTATTTTATAAAACTCAACTTAACTTAACCGGTTAGTTATGTACTTTATACATTTTTTTACAAAAAATCGATGTCCACGGTACATCTTTTTTCTGATTTACTATAAGCTTAAGGGAAAAAGTTCTCGCTAGTAATTAAAGAATGAAGATCATTCTATAACATATATATTTTTGGCTTACTTATAAGAGGTTAAACTTACCCTCTAGCCCATGTATAAGCCTTAATTAGAAGAAACTTAAAGATCATCAGAACTACATACTGAACTACATACTGACTGTTAATTTTCATAACGCTACTACGCGGTAATGGTTAAATTCCATTACGTATGTACATATACGGACATCTAACACAAGTGTTTGAGAAAGGTACTTCAGTAATTATCGCAAGGAATCTAAGATATGTATCTTAATAAATACGTAGGTACTTTATTTATAATATACTGTGTTATTTTATTTACTGTCATAACTCTATAAATATAGTCCTTACGTGATGCTTTTATATAACGGTCCTTTAATTATGTATGTTAGTTGAAATGTCTATTGTATTGTTTATTTATTGCCTTACGCAATAATGGATTAGATGAATCACTGTAACACCGAGTTCCGCCAAGTGACTAATAAAATCTTGGTTAAGTACCATCGAGGAAATTGATTTCTAGTCATCCAGACGGAATATGTCTATGGCATGTATGTCGTCGGCTGGGTTTGATAAAAGCAACTAAATTATTTAGTCCTGCGATCTGGTTATAAATAAATTCCTCTGATTGTATGTATACGTACACTTAATAGTTTTATTATTTAAAATACAAATATCAAGCTGGTCTTCCCAGTATAGATCTACACAACAATACATATTTTGGTATAATTTTTAAAATAATTCTTTCTCCGCAAACAGTACTATATAGGTACTATGTACATACATAAACGCCAAATACACAAATATACATTATACCTAGAGAACTTATTGTTCGAATCTCAGAACATTTACGAGTACACTTTGGTCGGATCAAAATACGTTGGCACGGACTTTCATACTAACTAGAACATTTTAATTGAAATTTTGTGCATATCTGCGAATCAACAATATATCATTGAAACTAAACCTTACGGAAGCTCGAGATAATTCTAACGTTTTAATTGGCCAGTCTCTTGCCCAACACAACCTTGTGTTTCGGCCGATCCGGTTTCACAATGATCTTAGATATTGTCATAGTAACATAATACAAGCGCCAAGGTGTGGACGACCACAGCTGTGTTACGTGAGAACCTAACCCGACAGTCGATACCTCTTTCCGTGAAAGTATTACCGCTAATATATATATATATATATTGACTAAAGTATTAAAACCACATGCAAATTCACTATATTTTGACAGCAGTAATCACAAAAACCGGTCAAGCGCGAGTTGAGCAGACGTAGGTAAAAACTGTGTTTTTTGTATTATATTAAATAGGTAAAATAAAGTTGTTAAATCAGGGATAAAGTTTTTTAGTATATTATACAAAATTCAAATGTTTTATTTTTGCTATCTTAATGAAATGGTACTAATGAGGGTTTATTAAAATGTTCAAAGGTCTAATTCGCGCGCCGCGAACATCGGAAAGCTACCTTAGACTGAAACTTCTATGTAACCTTTCGTACATTTCGATAAGTACTCACTGCTATCAAGGAAGTTAATTCGCGGCCAGATTTCGTTCGTCAGTTATTTCTTTGCATTATGTCAAACCCAATTTTGATTGCGACCATGGAATTGACATAGCCCGACCAACTATCGTAGGTCCGTCAACTAGCTATGAATAATTTCTTTCGATGGTACAAAAAACACCCTACAGTCATAGACTCCATAGAATTACCAACAATCTAGACGAAAAATTGTTGGTTCACTTTGCCTATCCAGTCAAATAACCTTGAAAGTAAACGATTATAATTTGAAAAGCGTAGATCAATTGATCAGTATTAAAAATAACAAGCTATAATTAAATTGCAACACCTTTTTCCACGCAAGGAAATAAAATTTCCCACAGCCGATGACGTCTTGTATGGCCACTAAAATGGATAACCGCGATTCCGTCATAATTAAAAATATAACGCCTGTATGTATACAAAATAAGGTACATAAACTGATATGTTAATAATAACAAAATCAATATACTAAAGTGTAGCAAATCATTAGTACATAATTTTATGCATTACAGTTTATTTTTAAGAGTTCTGCCCAAAACTGATAACTAGCATTCTATCTGTCTCTAGTGTATCTTTTATTAAGCTGGATCCCATCCCTTCCTTTTCCTCGCACTAACCTTAATAACTTGAAAAAAACAGTAGTTTCGACGTTCAAAAAGTGTGTTCAAAATACTTTCAATAAAATATTTTGATTTTTGGCAGATTTCACTAGACTTTACTATCGAAACCTGCGTAATTGTAAAGGTGTACCGTTTAGTCGCGTATTTAGTAGGTACACGGCTACGAATACTGACAAAGTAATTCCCGTGGTTAAGTAATTAACTAGAGGTTAATTGTGTGCTTAATTAAATATAATAATTACGCATTACGGAACCTTATATTTTAAAAAGGTCTAACATTTCGGCAAATAGAGGTTATGCAGCTACTTCCGGTAGATAGATCAAATTAAATTAATATTTACATATACCAGTTACAACATCAACAACTATATCTCACATAATAGGTATGTCAACTAAGGAATTTGAGTAGAAATCGTTATGAAATTTTTTTTTTTGAGAAAAAGACTCCAACGCGTAACGTATACTTCACATATTGGTTTGGTTTACACGTATTAAGTAGATAAGTAGGTAATTAAATTTTAAGTGACTTAATTTAAAGTGTATGTGCAAACGTATTTAAGTAGTTAAGCTCTTTAGTTGACTCAAGATGGACGATCAACAACGTACTGAAGTCGTAAATTCCGTCATTAAATTTGTTATTGATGAGGTTTTGGAGGAATAAGTTATTGAAACCTACTAAAAGGAGCACGACGAAAAACTGTACCCGAATACGCCACTTCACTTGTGAATTTAACTAAATAGTGCTGAAATGTACCTGTCCAATCGTGTCAAGTGACAAGTCCCGCTTACCGTTAAGTTTAACAGGAAAAATAAAAAAAAATCGAATTATCATGTTAAGTAACTAAATAATTAAATTTTAAGTAACTAAATTTTAACTTGCTACTAAATTTTGTACTTACATGCAATTAATAACTTAAAATTTAGTTAAAGTTTAGTTACCTACTTATCTACTTAATACGTGTAAACGAGAAAATAAAGCGAAAAAAAATGTAATCTTGCCCATTAAAAATATTCTGCAAATGGCTTAATACTTTTTTTTGTACCTATCCTAATACCTTCATAAAATAATTTGACATCTGAAAACATGAGAAAAAAACCAAAATAAAATTCGAGTTCTTAACAGTCCTAAGTGATATTCGATATATGGGAATCGGGACTTGGGTCCTAATTGTAAAAACTAATCGTACATACAAATCTATTCATTACATAATTCATATCCCAGTTTCGACACAAAAAACGTTATTGAGCCATGAATGATTATTGTATTGGCATTGTGGACAACAATACTATATTTGTGTATTGTTCGGATATGTATGTGAATCACCGAGTACGGGTTTTATGTGAAAACCTACAGTTAAACACTTTGAAAGAGGTCACTGTAACGATGACCTTAAAATAACTTGTGCAAAGTGTGCGGCTTTAAGTGGTTGTCAAATTGTACAATTTTGAGTGAATTAACTTTTTAAAACGTTATGAAGTCTATTTTTAAGTTATAAAATTTAGTTTCATAGCTTAAAACGAATAGGTTAACCGACAATTTACCGAATAAATACTTTAATAAAAAAATATTCAGTGACTCAGAAAAATACCTTTTGTCCTTACAAATCGGACAAAGAGTGATTATTATAATGTCATCATAGTCATCATAACATTCTCTTCTATTACCTACATTATTAGATCCTTGAACATAACGACAAATGTCATTACAACGTACAAAAACTATTTTTCTGAATAAGATGACCTTACCATAAGCTGGCTAGTACTATTGAATGCTTATTTTCTTAAAGAAATAACCTCCGCACGCATTGCCTACAATGTTTTGCCTACAATTGCCTAAAATTACCTATAATTAGGAGTTAAAGCCAGTAGCGGCGTTAGGGTTGACCGCCCCGGGCGCCGGGGCGCCTGGCCTATTTCGTATTCCAATTGAAGTTACGGGGTGCTGAAGCAATCTCACCCAGTACGTTAGTAGGGTTATAGCCGGCCCTGACAATAGCACAATATTCAAGAAACAATAGAGACTAAAATCCTCTAAGCAACTAAATAACAATTCGTTACAAATCGGAAAACAGATTAAGGGCAAATTACTTTTATGTTTATTATAAAATTTAGTATTGCTAAAGATCTTGGTCAAAGAAATAATCCATTTCCTAGATTTCTTTATGAGTCTCAGTTCAAGTGAGAAGGTAATAACTACGTCGAAAAACTACTCTTTTGCGTAACTAGTTAACTGTTGTAGTAACTTTAAAAGTTTGTTACAAGCAAGTTAGGACCTGGAGGCTACATGCTAGAAAGCCCCGGAAGTGAGCCATAACGGAAGAGAGATTCCAATGTAGTGGCATTATTTTCAAGAGATACCTCACTCCGTAGCCCTCACTTGAACTCTAAGGGGTCAAGACGTCAATGCTTCTCTAAAGTAAAATAACGATGAAATACAGAAACTTGAAATAATGCTACAAGTAACTTGAGATATTATGCATTCGCTTAAGATTGGCGGTATACATGGTTATTAACCCAGTGTCAAAATGTTTGTGATTTCCATACAAAACGCGATTTTAAGCAAAGGGTTGTGATGTAACTTTGTTGTTGACGATCGAGGTTTGCATAGTTTGACAGAGGCACAATGGGTTAATGAACCATACCGTCAAACTTGAACAAAAAGACTTATAAAATACTGTCTTATAAAATTCTTATGGCTTCGATTTGATAATAAAAATATCTGTGGTCCTGTTTAATGAAATCTAGACAAGACTGCTTTTGAGACGCATAAAAATTGTATCACTTAAATATTGTTAAAAGTTGATAATATGTATGATTGGTAAAAGGTCAATAATAAAAACTGTAAAACATTTTATTGGCATTTCTGGTACATGTACTTTCAAACAAAAATCTAAAGTGAATAAAGTACTTGCAATCTAATGCAAGAAAATTGAAGCGTATAGTTATTGGCATATTATGCCAGTGTTGGGGCAATTTATTTTTTAACCACTTCCAAAAACGCGGAGGTTATATGTTCGGTTGTGGATATATATTTTTTTAAATTAATAAACAGAATCTAGAAACAAACCAATATGGTTCGTTTCTATTCAAAACTTGACTTGACCGCAGCCCCAAATAACCAGCAAGCGTGAAGTGTGTTATGTATTGAATTGTAATAATATCTTAGATCACTTCAATATTTACTTATGGTATGGCCGCGAGGCCTTTGGCACGATAGTGCACCAGATTACCGCCAGCCCAAGGCCCGACAGGTATGGTAATAGAGGCGGAGGCAGAAAGGTTATCGAAAATCGGTGATTTTTGTATATATCTAGTTAGAAATCGTCTATATTATATACGCGAGTGGAAAATTTTACACCTCTTTTTACGAAAGACGCGTAGATGTAGAGTCATAAAATTTCTCCCAGTAACAGTTGCTATGGAGGAGGAGCGTGGAATACCAATATGATTTTATCTTGCATATTTTTAATAAATAAAACGCTACGCACTCTACAATACGCACAAAATCTAGTGGCACGGCAGTGTCACCGTCAAGTCAAGCGTGAAGCAAACACTGCCGTGCCATCTTTAAAGGAATCATTTTACCACATTTTCAGCCCCTATTTGAGAACCTCTGAATAATACCAGAAAGCTGAAATTTTCACCTTTTAGTAAGCATAAATCCGAAATTTCAAGTCTGTAGGTCATTTAGTTCTGAAGTTAAGCCATAACAAAACAATCTACTTCTTTTCATTAACTCAAAGAGCTGTGGTATAAAGCTATGGTTAAATGGTCACAAAAAGGATTTTTTAATTAATATTATTTTATTTAAAATTGGCAAAAACCATGTCTTTTTGACGACTGTTGTGGTGATTTTTCTAGTTTTGTACCTCTTGGAATAGGAAGTAGGTGGAGGAAGGAATCAACTCGAAAGGATCCCTTTAAAAACCGGTTCCGAACCATTGGAAAAAAAAACATTTCTACAAGAAACAAGCGAAGTCTCGATTAAGCTGCTTGTTTCTCTCTAAAAAGTAATGAAATCTAGACAAAGGCGTGCCAAGTCAAAGGTTCTTTACTGATATTTTGTTTATTATAATAATTAATGTTATACGTTTGGCCTTTGACTTTTACCCACTAACGTATCAGGTATGGTCGTATTAGGACTTGGCCTGTTTTTTTGGATCCTCTTTTCCTTAAGGTTGAGGTCTGTGTTTTTTTTAATAAAATTTAATGGCCTGGTAACGAGACCTTTATGTCCAAATTAAAGTCTGTGATTGAATGATTATTAATAACAATTATCGACGACTATAAACTAATTGGCTTTTATTATTATTGTGTACATTTAATTTATTATAGTAATTAGTATTCTATCTTGAATGTAATTTAATAATGTTACATACTCAAATGATTTGTCTGAATATGTAAAACACATTTTAAATAATGTAACACATTAACGTGAAATAAAACGATTTTTATATTATTTATTATTTTATTTATATTTTTATAGCTCCTCTACACGACGGATTTAAAAAACTATGGTCGAATTTAGACCACAGGTCGACCTCTATTACTATGTAATTATGTTATTATGATCTTAAATAATCGCTTTAAGTATTAAAAACTTAAAAATTCCACTGGGTTAATAGCAAGAAATTCTATGTCATGAAAATATTTTAATGTAGGTATATCTATATAGTTTTCTATTTTTACTTTCGCTACGAACCTAGGTTAGGTGAGCATGAGTACGTGATAAAAAATAAAATTTTGTTTGTTTAACCTCGGGTGGTATCGAAATAATTGATTCTTAGCCACTTAGCGAACCTACGTCATTTTGTAGGAATATGTCAATTCCATGTTAGCTGTGATCTATCGGCTGTGGTTGACATAACGAGAATCATATAACTTCATATAACAAGTTTTTTTGTTTTAATTGAAAAAATGATCTACATGTCTATAAATTGCCATGATGTACTTTAGGAAAAGTTTATTAATAGCCAGATTGCGGACGTAATGCCGCAATCTTCAATTAAAAAAAAAAACTTGTAACCGACATCTCCGACTCGTACCTATGACGTAATTATTTACTTGATATTTAATACGCGAACTTGACCGTCTATTGTTTTATTCATCGCCATTAACAGTACCTTGTAACACTCCAAAATCAAAGTCAGAAACGGCGGTAAAAAGTAAAACATTAGTTTCGGCTCGTTCTATTTGCCAATTGGTTGACATAATTGTAGTTCATTGCTATAAGAGTCATAATCGCTACGTACTCGGCCTACGAGCGGCAGAGCATATCGAGGTATTCCATGACTGGTGTAGGATCGATCCTATTCATTCTTCTCTAAATCATTGTGAACCCGTTAGTGAACATCGTGACAATGACCATTGAACTCCAAACGGTGTTGATAATTTGATGACACCTCTATACACATTTTTAAGCTAGAATGTTGTGGCACTATATTATGGTACTTCATCATGTAAAGGCAGAGTTTATACAGTCTAAGCTTCTGGTCTAAAAGCTAATAAATAAAAAAAACTGCCGCATAAATTATAGCAATCCCATTTTTGGACGGTTAAAAAACTAGGTTTATCTTACAAGCTAATCGAAGTTAATTTGCGGATCTGAGTAATTTTCCTGCTATTTGATTTTTTCTAATTTTTTATCCTTAACTTATTAGCCTGATTAGTTGTATAGACCAAAGTAGTAGTCAATTTTCTTAAACTGTTTAAAGGAGTAATAGAAACATTGTTGTTACAAGGTATGCGAACCATTCCATAAAATTATCTTCCAAATACAGTCAGATATAAATTCTTCGGCACGTTTGCGGCATGAATATTCAAACAATATGGCTTCGAAACTGGTCAGCGTGACGACCTTTAAAAATATTGATATTCGTGACGTGGTTATAGCCTAGAGCTGAATAATAATAAGTCACTGTATTTGGCTGAAATACGCGAGTACCATTCTTCTTAATTAGTTTTTATTAGCCAACGCAACATTATGAAGTCTATAATTTAATTTGATGATATGTTTGCAGCGAATCTTAAGCATTACCGAAATAATATGCACTACAATTTGTACAGCATTTTAAATAATTGTTGAAAGTGTGATATATATAAATGTTAAAGAATAATAATTTTTTTTTTTAATATGTCTATGGATGCTTTACACCACGTCAGTTTTGCCCCGTGGTAAGTGCCCGAGAGACTTGTGTTACAGGAAGCAGATAACGGAAATATATTTAATACTTTTTATACTTTACACATATATAAGATTTTTATTATATGATACACATATTTAATACACATCCAAGACCCAGGAACATTGAAAAACTTTTGCTCCGTCGGCGGGATTCAACGCGCTTACCAACTGAGCTATAGAGGTCGTCACTAATAACTTTGTATGGATATTTGACTCCAGATTCCTTAAAACGATATTAATAAGCATCCAAAGAAACTGGTTTGAAAGGCAGATTACGTTTCCTGGAATTCGAATCATTATAACTGAACCAGTAACGGTCATTCTAAGGGATATGGCAATTCACATGGTTAAAAAAGTAAGCGCATAGCGCACGAGCAGCCAGCAGATGTGTTGGCCCCTCGAACCAGATGTTTCCGACATCTGTTATCTAGAGTGCACTTTTTATACAGCTAATAAATATATTATGTTCGTGTATTGAAGAAAAAATTGACATCATTTTTAACCGACTTCCTAAAACGAGGAGGTTATACGTTCGGTTGTGGATATTTTTTTTTTTGCTTCCAGTCCTTCTAGTGATAAAGGAGACGCGTGTGTGATCTCTGATATACAAGATAATGAGGTGAGATAAACAAAAATTCTCACTTTTATTTAACTGACAAGGTTTAATTTAATTCTTTTTGTTTACTTTATGAGCCCGCCTTTCATGCAAATGAAACTTAAGCCGTTTCCAACGTCCGTTCACCGAACCACCTAGCAAACGCAAGTTAGTTCAATAATAGAATATTTCCTTAGCCTTGAGGTCATCGATTAGTGACGCCGGCCAATACCTGCCAGTTGTGACAATGTTCGATTAGACACACAGTACAATTAAATGCAGACATCAACTTGGGTGGAGATGGTGAACGGCAAACAAAACATTTATTAAGAGCTGTTTGCACTAAACTTGTCACAAACTTGACTAGGGCAGTTAAAGTACGAAATAGGCCACTCCTGGATAACTTTACAGAAAACTGGCGTGAAACGGCGTTGTGCTGTGTTTCGTTCAGTGAGTGAGTTTACCGGTGGCCCAACTTCTCTTATCCCCCTATCCCTATTCCCTCAAGGCAAGCAACGCCCTTGCGACTCTTCGGATGTTACTAGTGTTCATGGACAACGCCAGTGACTTTCCATCAGGTAACCCGTCCGCTAGCTTGCCCCCTAAATATCATAAAAATAAAATATTAAAAAAACTGGTGGTAACTTATTACTTTGCATTTCATTTCGTTTACTATCAAGAGTGTTAATTATGGAATGGCGATACCATCGCTGTAAAATGCCTTACTAACCTACACTCAGGTAAAAGTTCGTCGACCAAAGGTTATCGCTAAACCTGAGAAGCCCAGGAATGAGGCTAAGTGAAATCCCTTTTCTTGTGCGTGTAGGGTGGCTGACCTGATGTATAACGCCTGTATCGATTTACGATTACGTAGAAATACGGCATATTCGCGTAAATTTATTAAGTTTTACTGAAATTATCCATTATGACAAAGAATCATCTAAATTTTCTTCATCATTTATGAACGTAATAACATTTTTAAGTAGGTATAACAAAAACCATAATTTTAAACCAGGCTTGCTGAGGAATATACCTATTGATCTAAAATTACCGCAAAGTACATGTATTTTTAGCAAACCCAAGACGACTACACCTATTTAAATCTCTTCACATACAATGAAAGGTAACAAGGTATAATTATAGCAGCTAAGTTTGGCAAATCAGAAGTGAGAGTGCGACAGATTGAGGCCACGACCTTGCTCAGCCAGTACTTTACCGACCTGTAACACCTCTATAAGACAGATTCTTTTGTAATTTTGTACTTACATCAGTAATAAGATGATTTATGTACGTAACACAATAGAATGATTGATATCTATAAATTTTTACAAATCGTTACGTCGTTTTATATTGAAGATAGATATACGGTAAAAGTTAGTACTGTTTCTAAACATTTATCTTCCCCGAATTTTATTAATTTATAAGAAACTGTATCTTAACATCTCGGTAAGAGGTTGGCACAAAGTTTAAAAAGTTTCTTGGGAAAATATCTGTACAAAAACTATTTTGAACTTGTAGTCAAGCAAATTTTCAAGTGTTTGCACGCTATAGACATATTTATAAGTTTGGTCAGGTTAGTCTTTTGATTGAAATGTCATAACTTAAATCATATACGCAAACAAATTGAAGAGCAGAATTTATGTCAGGTGGACATAAATTGCGGTAAGTATTCTATTAACTTCATTTAGAGTTTATATTATGTTACCATATCTTTTTCTGTTTATTCCAATTTATCTACACCTGAATTCTGATTATGTATCATCTATTTCCGGTCATCTTCTATATGATCTCTCTAGTGCACCAGTATCCGATTTTAATCTTCAGCAAAAATAAACGTGACTTTAGCACCAATATACAGCCTTTTCCGCATAAGCACGCCAAGGCGAGTTCACAAACCGGATTGCAGTGATTCATGTTTAAGCCTTTCTGTTGTCAGTCGGACTTTATTGAACGGTTTAAATTAAAAGCTTGGAAGATACCGGTTTCAGAGTTCTGTAACCGTAATATTGCCATGAGTTTCATCTTTGCCTGATCAATTTTACACGGCTCGATACATTTGAAGTAAAATATTAATAATGACGATTTTTAGGACGATTATCGTCGAATTTAAAGGACATTATATTGCGGTATATTTCATTAGATGCTGAAGCCATCAAAATAACTCGTAAAAAAGTCGAAGATAACAAAACTTTATGCAAAGCTAACGAATTAAGTACAAGAACGAAATGGTATTAGGATTAAAATGGCTACACTGCAGCGAAATACAGCTATAAAAAAGGGTTTTTTACCTGCAATAATTAACTGTAACCAACCTTGTCTACGAAATGAGGCGCCGCGGCACTTCTATAATGAAATAAATGGATTATCGGGGATTAGTAAGGCCATTTGAGATTTCCGCAGTCACGTTTATTACTAAGCTAATCTTGGTTACAACTTACAAGTTGGTTTAAAAAGTTTTAGGAAAACAAAGCTCAACCATACTAACAAAGTTACATATAATCTGTCTTATTAGAAATCTGCAGCAATTACAATATTGAAACCAGTAATATTTAGTGTGAATACAGTATATTAATTTATGTTAAAAGGCTTTTATGTAAAACAACTAAAATTCCCTTCTTTAAATAAAGTTCTAATGATGACATTAACATTATGTATGATGAAACTTATGAATGAAATACAAAATTAAAATGTTTTTTATTAGCTCTGTTTTTATAAAAAGGCACGTATAAATCTTCAGTGACGTCTATAACCACCACCTATAGAAACTAGCACCAAACTTGTGACCCGCATTTCGAATCGAGGTTAAAAAGTGGCACACGTAATGAAAACGAGTTTATGATCGATCAACACAATCTTATATTCCTCGCTAGTTGTCTTCTATTTTCTTCATTTTTATATTTTACAACATTGCAAATCTATATTTGCAATTGAAGATGTCAGTTTTAAGAGCAGAATAGCTCTTATCTAAAAGATTTTCTAATGAATATCAACTTCATTTTGCCATACCATCCCCAATTTACAAATTGCATTCTACAAATCTGCATGTGGACTTGGACGTCTATACAGAAAAATCTAAATGTAAAAATTTCGGATCATTCATTAGAAATTTATAAACATTGAAATTATGATTGTACATAATATTTATTCGTAAGTAGGATTAACAATTATGCAATCACAAGAAGTGGATCACAAAAATATTTCATATTAATGTTTGTTTTGAACTAATTTTTACGTTTGAAGAATTAGTATAGCAAAAGCTGGGCCATGTATGTTATAGTGTAAATGAGTTACACCCTTAAGCGTCATCGCTTTGTTTTGTAACGCCCTGTAATTAGACTCTTAAGAGGAGACACTAGGGCAGTTTTTCCATACAAACGTTGTCTCCCGTTTCCTCCCTCGATAATGCCAGTTGAGTGATATAATGACCACTATTAGCATGTGTCTATGGTTTTTTTCATAATTTAATTATTAAAAGAGATATGAACGTTCGAAAACCTGAAAAAATTGGCCAGATTTTTCGCTGCGTTCAAACATCCAGAAAACAAATTTGGTTAGATTATATAAAAAGGGACCTCAAGCCTTTCTTTAATTTTTTATAAAATATACTTAAATCGGTGAAGTTTTGGAGCAAGAATCAGAGAACAACGCATCGTTGATTTCCTGTTCTCTTCAAGGGTTTTTCAATCGAAGATGCAATTGTCTCTATCGCGGTCTCTCCGACTTGTGGTTAGAGACAGCAATTAATATTACAAATACCAGGAGGGTTATTATGACCTCTTATTCCCAGCCAAGTTCCAGCCAGTCAGCAGTCATGTGACACTAAATACGTGCAGTTTGACGTTCCCTAATGTCACTAACATGTTTAAAATCTATTCATAGACAACTAAACTAGCATTAATTAAGTTATTATTCTAATGAGACGTTATTATACGAAAAAAGAACAAGGCAATTGCTGGCCGTATATTGAATTGCCTGGAACCATGCAGGTTTGTAATGGTCATAATATGCCCCCTGTTTCTCAATTCTCTAGCCACTGGTGTATCCTCTTATGGAACTGCTTGCTAATCCTGGTCATCTCCAAAAATGAAAGTTATATCGTAAGATTAAAATCGTGCGTTGGTTATTTTATAATTGGTCTTTTAATAAAAAAAATTATCAGCGATAAGACTCTGCCAAATCCTGCGTTCGTGAGTCTAAGAACTTTACTATGAAGTCATAACCATCAAGCGTACACCAAGTTCATGTATATAAATAATGATCCAACTTCTGAACCTTTAGCATTTCTTGACCCCACATAAGGACCGGTTCCGACTTATATACGTGAAGTAGCCGGTAAACGAGATTACAGTACTAATGTTGTGTACGTTACTATGTTATATAATACAGCGGTCAAGGCAAAAGAAAAGCATTGATAGGATTTAGATATAGTAAAAATAAACTAAGTGTAGGTATGTGACGCATGTGTTAGAAATAGTTAAGCATATGGCGGTAGGAATAAACTGACGAAGGAGAAAAAAAACACTACCAGATACATCGTGCATAATTATCCATAAAGGTTATAATGTCACTTCTTCTGGAAATTTCTGTTTGCAAAGGAATCTTACCAAAACGCTGCACTGCTACTCCACTTTCTGATGTTTATTGAGAGAATTTCTGTCCAATAACCTTAGGTCATAACTTTAACGATCTAAAACTGGCCGATGCTGTTAAAGATACTGCCATTGGTGCGATAATATTTTGCCACGAGCCATTTAGAATGGGTATTATTAAGGGTAAAACAATTAATATACAACGGATAAATATGGCTTATTTATTAAATGTTTTGTAATGGTTAAGTTACGGGTTGATGTTACAAAACCAGGAATTCCAATTAGATTGATTGAAAGTTGTTTAACGTAATCAGTTTTAAACCAGGTAAATTTACCACGTTTTTAGCTTAATATAGTGTCACCTATGTTAAAATACTCCGAGCTTTGAGCTGTATTATAATCAGATTTTCATCACTCATCGACAGGTTTCGAAACAAAGCAATCTGTCAACGTCCCAAGTTGCCAATATAATAGAAATTACAGAAGTTAGGAAACTTATAATGTCTTGTAAGTTTAAAGGACATAAAATATTTACATATTTCTTACGTCTTCGTGCTCTCCTCTTAGCTGGCCTTTAACTCTGGGAAAACTAAGCAATTGAAACAGAACTGTTTTCGATCATCATGGGGCCCGTTATCTCATATTATTTGCCGCTGGAAATGTATTAAGTCTCCGACGTGTTTCCATTATATATAACCGCACTTAACTTATCTACGTTATTAAACTGTGTGTCATACAAGTTAAATATAATCGCTAACAATACGTCTGATAAGATGATAATTATTACCAAATGCAATATTACTCATACCCAACAGGTAAGTATAATTTCGTCATACATAATTTGGTTATCGTTTTTGTGGCAGTTCAATGCAAGAAACATTATTTATTATATCTTAAAATGTTGACCTGAATACAATGTGGAATAAGAAACTTAAGAACAATAATAACATTCTTTCTGAAATGGTGAATCCTTTGAGACAATGAATGATTCCAAGCTTGAGTGTACTTTGTTCACACCTCATTAAAACTATTTCGATCCACCACAATGAGACTGAAGCCACAAATGTTTCTCAGCTCAAGCCAAAGTAACCATTAGATACATCTTGTCATTGTTTCTCATTATCGCTATTTCCTGATAAAGAAATATTCTGAAAACGAAAAATTTCATGTCAATCGTTTTAGAGATATGGTGTTATCTGTTTCATATCACTACGATACTCTATCTGATACAAAATGATACGTATGAAAGGGTTTAGCTGAGAAGAATCTATTGACATTATCATTATTACGTTTTTGGTACCTGTGACCACTTATACTATAATTAATCCGTGAAAACTGATGATATATATCTAACGAAGGTTCTATGTAACAAGTTAGACTATATATGTTAACTAAATGACTTATCAGCGAAAGTATTTATTATTACTAATAATAATTTTTTAAAAGCTTACAAATCTCTATTTTTTCAACACCAAGAATCTAGTCTGATAATATAGACGCTTAGGAAAAAAGAAAAATTGTCTTTAAGAAAAAATTAATTACAAAAAAAGACTAAAGCAGCTAAATTAATTTTGACGCGATAATAGCCTTTTGCAATGCCGTGCCAATAGTTGCTTCATAATAATTCTATTTCACTCTTGAATCTTTAACCTTTCAGATAACACCCAAAAAACTAGCTACAATAAATTTAATACCAAAAAAATATACAGAAGTTGAATACAAAATTGATGATGATCTAATGATACCTGTCTATCATGAGGTCATTGCTATGAAAATCCTTTTGTACATTATTTTTTAAATATTGTAGGCCAAACGTTGCCAGGGATATCCCTAATTTTAAAAAAATAAATTATTTTCCCTAAAATTATTTCTTTTTTTTTCTACTATATAGTAGAAGCCCAAAAAATAGAAACAATTTTAGGGAAAAACGGCAGATTTATTTTGTCGATGTGCTACTTAGCGGTCTGCCTATTGTTACCTTTGTATACCCTTCTATATTTTTTAACCTCTAGTAGCAGTATTAAACGAGCTGGCGTTCATAATATTTTAGGACAACCTAATACAGTTGTTGTAATTGAAGCGCACAACAGCAGGTTAAGGTTGTTATGCAATAAAACGAAAACGTATCAAAACAATTAACATTAATGTCAGATTAACGCAAATACTTATTCATATCATATAGTTCGTGCATCACGAATTTTATGAGTGTTTATTTTTTGTCAAGCAATGAATGACGTGATCAAAGTACTGGTAAAAATAGAAGTTTACGAGAATATTAATCACATGTAGGTCCGTTTACATGCGTTGATAAACAATCTCCTAAACTTACACTTCCATCAAAAATACGTCAATCACGATGTAAGGAAACGAGCGAAAACAAGTATAATATTTTGCCACGATAATGATAAATGCACCTATTGTTTAAATAAGCACCAAACTCGGAATTTTATGTTCACAGTATTAAAATATTCCCTTGTGGACATTATTATTTAAAGTATCACTTGTGAACTTAACTACGTTAAATATACCCAGGGCTACCGTACTTCGTGCGGTCAATTATTCTAATTGGCAACTAATTTGATAAAATTAAAAATAATTTAGCCTTGCTGTAGATAAAAACAGAACTGACTTTCATCATTGGTCTAGATATAAGCAAGATTTAAAGATACGTTTTGAATTATAAAATGACTCCCCCGACTAAGACTTTGATCAAGGTACCTACTACTGTTCGACCCTGTTACTTGGAAAGTTACAAAAGTGGTTCTTTCCTTGAATCTGTCGGCTTATTTCTGTAATAGTAGGTTTCTTTATTATAATATTTGGAACGCACCTATTCACGGTCTATTGACCATAAGTTCAATAAAGTTAAAACAGCCGTGGCCTATTAAATTAGAGTATCTGGTTCAAAACCCATTGCCGGAAACATTACTTACTATAACATGGAGCAATAACGCACTTCACAATCGCCAGATGCGTGAATAACTTCAATTAGATTGGATTGAGCCAATTGAGATTAAAACTAATTGCTCACCTCAAGTTTTTTGGAGTACTCTTCCGCGAGACGCTCCTGTTCTTTTTTCAGTTCCTTGTTTTTATCCAACAAGGCCTTGCCGAGTTCCGCGGCGAGCAGCAGGTCCGACTCTTTTTGCTGTAGCTGAGTCCAAACGTCCTGCTCCTCCGGGTTCGCGGTGGTGTTCTGTGTCGAAGACATTTCTTTCACGTAATCCTCTAAATCCTCGTAAAAATTCTCATCGGACAGACTCAATGCTGCCGGAGCTAGTCTAGTACCGCTTCTGCTACGACTTCTTCTCTGTCTCTTTCCGGAGGTCGGTGTGTTTCCGTTTCCTACGAATTCGGTCTCTTCGGTCAGGAATAGGGGTCGATTGTCGGGCGGGGTATCGTTAGGCGAACTATTTTTTCTACTGTATCTACTATTGGTTGTACTAAAGTCGCCGGCCATTTAATCTACTGGAACTACTAATTACTCTGAACTATCTTCGTATAGCTGCTCCTCTTGAACAACTTCTCGATCGCCTGTTGTAATTTCACGGGTTTGGGTAACTTGATCTGTTTGAAAACATTCGCTTGGGTGTCGAAATCCTTTTTTAATGCCATTATAAGATTTTACGTCACTCCGGCAACATTTCCGTGTCACTGACACTGCACGATTTTGAACTACGAGAACGGCGGTGCACTCGCGAGAGGAACGGCGACGTTGCCTCGACAACGGCTCGGACACAACAAACTGCCTCTGCCGTGTGCGCCGCGACTGCCGTGAGGTGGAACCGACCGCAACGTCACAGATGAGATAGCGATACAGAGCGACTAGTATGTAAAATATTTTTAGGTCGTTAAAATAGTTTTAAATTTCACAAATCAAGACATAAGTGAAAGTAGCAGATAAGTAAGATTAAAAAAAAACTCCCGGAATTTTACGTGCTTCTTCCACTTATGTCTTCAAATGTTACTTACTATGTACTTATATCTTGCTTTTTGCCGCGGCTTCGCTCGCATTAAGAAGTATTTTCATACAAACTTTGAACCATTTTCACCCTCTTACCGATAGAATTTCAAAAACTCTTGAACACGTATTTATTAATTAGTAATCAGCAGCTCAGAAATAAAATTTGAGGTCTTCAACTTAAAAAATGACGCATATTTGTAGAAAGCTTAATAGGGACTATTTAATTTTAAAAATGCTTATACACGTATACATTTACTTCAAATCAGTAGCTCAGAAATTAAATTTCATGCCTCTAACTTAAGAAGTGACGTACTGTCATACAAACTTTCTACCCCTATTTCACTTTTTGAAATTATATATTTCACATTCTTAAAAAAATTTTATCTTATATTTTATTCTTATAGAATTTTTAAAAATGCTCGGCGATGATGAATCAGTCAGTCAGTCAGGACTTGTTTTTAACCTAAATTTTATTTAGTTACCATCTTGAGTTAATTAATAACCAACCCTTTTTAAATAAACAATAGGAAAACGGAGAACGAAATATTTTATGCCTTTCTTCATTTTGTTTAAACGTTATAAACTAAACATACTATAGCGACGTAGGTATAAAAAGCCAGACAACTCTACTATTCTTTGACTGCAACGGAAAACACGTGTGTTGAAGTGAAACAGCAACAACAGCTGAACGGTAATCGTAAACAGGGACCAAAAGATGCCGTCAAAAAATTGTAATAAAAAAAGATCGGTTAATCCAAATCCCTGTCCACTAATTTACGTTAACGTTGTTTTATATTAGTCATGACATAATCCAATAATACAAGCAATGATTTACGAACGCCCTTGACTTTCACGTCTAAGTATAGTTAGATACAAGTTGAAGTTTAAATAGAGAATGGGTAATATTAGAACTGTGTAAAAACTATTAATGCGATACTTACAATGACTAAGCCGTATACAGTATCTAATATTTGTAAATGTGTCTATTGAAGTAAATCGATTAGGAATATTTTGATCATACTCTTATGAAGTACTACTATATAGATTTTACTTCAATAGACAAAAAAAGTTAAAACAAAATGAATATTGGGAGAGAGTCACTACAGGATTTTTTTCCAGATAAAAAATAAGAAGTGTTAATAAGGGCAATCAGAATGTATAGTTTACTTTTTCGGTTATTATCGTCTTTATTAATTTTAGTTATTTAATTAAACGCACCTCAGGGCTATGAGGGGTGGTGTGTTGCCAAAACGATGTATATGTTTATCGTATCGTTACATTTAATAACGTGGTTTAGTAATTAAATCCTTCATGTTATCTGTTATTTATTATATGTATACATAGATATCAATTATACGTATCTATTATCCTTCTGTTGTAAACCAATGCAGTTTATTAGTAACTAGTTGATGCCCGCAAATTCATTGCGGGAAAATTTGTATATTACGGGCACTGTGCATTTTCCTGGAGTAAAAAGTATCTGCTATAAAATAAAATTGCTATTTAATAAAAAAAGATCTATTCGAATCCGTTCAGCACTTCCGTCAGACAAACAGTCAACCTTTTTTTTGTGTTGTGTTCTTTTCTGTTTTTTGAACTGACCTAAGCCCCACATTGGTTAGTAAAAATATTAATTCTACAGACACGCCAATTTTACTGTTTTATTATATGTTACATAGAAATAGATTTCTAATGCTTTACGATTTGTAAATCAAGGTAAGATTGAAGTCATAGCGTCCTTAGTTATTGTTATCGATCAAACGAATCAAACATTTACAACCGTTATCGTGCAATTCGCTTCGTTTTACGTGAAGATTAAAAACGTGACTAGAACCTTATAGAAATGGCTGCTCCAAACGATGAAGTGGAAATGGAAAAAATAGCTGAGGATGAGCTATCTAAGCTACATAGACAGGTAAGACCTAATACACCGAGCGGATCGAGATACGCTATGTGTTCCAGCGCACCGCGACGATAGGGCAGAAGAATGTTGGCCTGGGGGTGCCAAAACGCTCCCACATAGACGAGTCTGCCGACAACCAGGCAGGCTCGTTGGTGGAACTGCGATGACACCACATTTCCAGTGGATCCGCCAGTAGCGGCGCCGACAGGAACACGGACGGTTTTTAGTGGGTAGAACTGTGGCCACTTACCATCATATCGGCCGCAGCGAGTCCCACATACCCCGGTTGCCTCTCCTCAATGCTGCCTGCATAAGAGCATTTTACGTCCCAAAAAATAAAGGTAAGATCTAATAAACACAAAGTATACTTTACACGAGAAGCTGCTACAAACTGTACGCAAATATTTTTAGAACTCTTTCATTCTTTACGATTTTGATTTCATTATACTTTTATTAAGAAGGCTACTTCGATGTTATCAAATAAAAATTTCAAGTTTTATGTCGTTAGTTTAGCTTTGAATTGCAGCAACTCAGATAACGGCATTAGGTTATCTGAGTTGCTGCAGTTCAAAGCTAAGCTGAAATATATTACATCCTATCCAAGAAACTTTTAGCACTTCTATATGATTAATTTTAATAGTTTTTATATACTTATGTAGACGTGTATTATTCGTGAGACGTGCATACATTCTTCTGTCTAAGCGTGCAACATAAATACTAGGATGTCAATTTGATTCAGGTAAAACAAAGAATTCCCTTATCTAGTAGCTATGATAACAGACTGATAGCATGAAATGAATTTAACCTAGATAAACAACGCGCAGTGCTAAAATCTAGAACAAACGCCGTTTATATCACTTTGGGAAGTAATTAATTAATTTAGTATATGTTTATGAGAACTCTTTTCCCAAACGCATTTCCGTGTTGATATATAAATATTTGAATAAATATCGTACGATCTTCCTCGAGACTCCTATCAGAATATCTCTTACTAATACTATAATCAACTAAAACAAATTGAGCAGTACGGTGAGTTAACAGACAACGTATTTTATTTAAGATGTAAGTTTTCAGGTGATGATGTAATGTAGAAGTTTTTATTTGCCAACAAATTGGTTCAATTAAATTAAAATTCCGAGAGTTACAATTAAAAAAACCTAAAGCGACATCTATATATTACTAGCAAAAAAAAAGCATTATTCAGATTTTTGAAGTGTTGATTAATGCCTATTGATTAATAATTGTTGATTAATGACTATTCCAGATTTCTAACTTGCTTTTTATAACTTTCAGTTTCGTGTAATGGAGATAGATCGTGCAAATGTAACGAGCAGTGCTCAGCCGACGCTTCGGGTACAACGGAACATAATACGCACTCTCACCTCTGAACTCGACAACATTATGACTGAATTGAGGGTAATTTCTATATTTCCCACTGTCATTAAAGAATTATATGTGTTTATAGATGACCGTGTCAAACCAACAATCGTTATTTTGTGTTAGGCTTATTAGAAATCTTTGTTTTATTCGTATGAGAATTTTGCGAAACATTTTTATGAACTCCAGTTTTTAATAATACTAGTACATACATGCAGCGAAATTGTTGTTGAAATATAGGCCTTTGCCTATACTTTACTATTCTTGGGACTTGTTGCACTACTACCTGATAAGTGTCGAATAGGCTATCCTCAACGTATTTGACTGATTCTCAATCCTTTTATGTCAGAAGTGTTGAGACCCTAGTTTTTATTATAGTTAGGATTAGTTCGTAGATTACTCTCCAAACATTCATAGCTATAGTTATAACTTATGCCTAAGATGTAATAGTTCCGTATGTAAAGGCTGAAGAAATGACAGCACTTCCATCAACGATGTAATTTTGTGCCTTGGAATAGGTTAAGTGAATTAGCCGTAGTATGCATGAAAGATTGCTGTAGCTTAAAAATGCCACATCGATCGTCGATGTACTGATCATTGCACTTTGAGAATAATTTCGAAATAAGTAAATTAAAACTGCAGCTGTTGCATTACCTATTATATCCTGAGTCTGGATATTTTAAAATTGGCAAACTGGTGATCCAACAGCGTGGTATAAACTGTATCAAAGTCAATCCTAACAAGTTACAGAGTTAGACAATTCAATTGATTGATCAACACTTAATATGATTATCGGATAGAAACCGTCGTTGAATAAATTATATGCGCTTTCGATTGCCGTCTACGTGATGTTTGCATTAGCCTGGGTCCCTGGCGCGTATCGAATACACATGCCGCAAATAATTTCACGTTCGGAGATTACTTCCCATGTTCTCGTCGTTACCGGGAGTTAATATATCATTGGATGTAGAGCTAGACAGCCTCAGGAGTATAACTGCTTTGGGATAAACTTTTGTGAGATTTTCAGTTAAGACATAATCAGTGACTGAGATTGAATGCAGATTTGGATAATCAAAGGTTTAGTTCCTATGCAAGTTTTTGAGTACGACGTCCAACAATCGCTCAAGGAGCGCACAACGAAATTGTTTTGAGACTCAAACGTACAAATTGGATTGCCGGTTCTACTCTATCTAATGTAAAAGAAATTAAAAAAGAAAAAAGAAATTGTTAGAGTAGAATGCGGAATTCCGATTCGATAGTTTGAGTCTCAAAACGGTTTTGTTATAGGCCCTCTAGATTCTAATCGCTCATTTCAAAATGCATCGTAACTCTTCACAAATTTACATTGTCGAATGTAGCTTATACTTTACTTTCTAGAAGGTAAAGGTGCCTTATTTAATTTCCAATCCGATTTATTAAAAGCCGAAAATAATTTAATAAATTTATTGCGATAGGTATTTGTTTAACTACAAATGTTAATATGTATACGGTTTAATCTGTGTAAGATTACTTCCACCATTAATGTATGAACAACATTAACAGCACTATAAATTTGCGCTATTCCCAATTTATAACGATTTTACCAAAATTCACGACCAGACTCGAATTCAAATTCAAAATTCATAATCAGATGTATATTATACCCACCTATTGTGGAAACAGTTCAAGCTAGTGTTGAATATGATATCTAATAAGGAGCCAAAATACAATTAACTACGTTATAATGTATGAATCAAAATAGAAGTTAGTTTTTCAAACTTTAAAATCCCTTTCTTACAATTTCTCCTCCTTTATATTGTGTCGCGTTTTCTTCTTGTTTACTTTTGATTTTGTGCTCTAAGTAGAGCGTATACAGAATAGGTTGACTTTATGACCTGCAATAGAATTTATTGTTTAGTGCCTATTTCACCACTTACTAATAAAGGGCCGGATATCCTAGATAGTTTCACGTGTGTCTCTTAAGCAATCTAGTAGATAAACCCTCTGGTTTTTTATGACTATTTGTCATATTTCATGTCTGTAATCTATTATATAAAAATAAGTCGGGCTTTCCTTCATGACATTCATTTCAGTTTTGCATTCGTTGGAAAGGTCTGCCTAAGACCAGGTTTGATGGAACAATCAGAGAATTTGAAAGATATATAGACTGTGGATCTAAGCAATTCCAAAATTCTGACCAAATGACGTAGGTCCGTCAACTGGCTCTTTCAATTTCCCCCACTATACATTATAACTAAGACTTATAAAATGTTATAAGTATGGTACTAATACATCAGTATACAAAATTCAATCAATTGTTTCGATCTCCTGAAAAGTTGCCATTTTGACTTACGTGGTGTTAGAACTTCAACGACGATAAGCATTCGTTACGCCTTATGTGATTTCCATGCATTTTACTACCCTGTTCCTACCTTACACATCATCGAAATGTATATTTGGTTTGCGGATGTAGATATTAAGATACTTTCGTTTGTGACTTTGATTGTATTTCATTACATGACATAATTATATTATATATAATTATGTCATTTAATGAAATACAATCAAATTTGCTTAATGAATCGTGATGATACCAATCACATAACTCAAAGCCTCACAAGATGATATCTATGTTCTGCGTGACACATTGTCTTGTTGACTACCATGTTCCAATCAGATAGTAAAACATACATTGATATATGTAGTCTATATTTCCTATTTTGTTAGCTTTCTTATGCGCCGTTTACACTTAGGTCTGTTGGGCTGGGAAGTGAGTAAGGAAGTAGTTAGCACGAGAATGTTTAGACGGGTCACCCGACCTCCCACTGGTTATATCGCTGGTGCTGCACGCCGCTCTCGTGCATTACTCAAGTCGTTACTATCACAGATGTACGGCATAAGCAGCTGTAGCTAATTGTAAATTAGGTGACAGGTCTACTTACACTAATGTAGGCTTAAGGCTTAGGCGTAGAGGGGTGAGTTTAACCTCTTATAAGTATGTCAAAACTTTAACCACATTAGCCAAAAAATTATATGTGATAGAATGATCATCATTATTTCATTACTAGCCTAGACTTAGACTAGACTTTTTCCTTAAGCTTATAGTTAATCAGAAAAAAAAGTACCGTCGACATTGATTTTTGTAAAACACTTTATAAACTACAAAACTAACCGTTTAAATCGAACGATTTTTTTATACAATACTAGCTTTTGCCCGCGACTTTGTCCGCGGACAGGACAGTTTTTTCACGAATTTTTTTGTCGCCATTTAAGGGGATGTAAGAATTGTTTAGAATTTTACTATATCCACTTGTTAA
>JAOTAV010006219.1:0-29872 GCA_026546445.1 Cyclargus thomasi | reverse complement strand
AAAAAAATCGAAATTCGAATATACGTAACCCGCGAAAATTCAAAATTCGCGATACTTTTTGAACACACCTCGTACGTACGACTAGAAAAAATATTCATAAGCAATTGTAAAACCTTAAGTATTTCAAGTCTAATCGACAATTCACGTCAAATTTTGAATAGTATGCCAATGAACGAAATTTTTCTGTCGGCATATTCACAAAACCATGATTGTTCTACAAACTAAAACCGTTTTTCAGGAAGATCCAATTACCCGTTATTCAAAACTACGTACTGCAATTTTTGCACAAGTTTGCAAAACCATTCCAACGGCAATCAGTAACGAAATTCATTTACTATAGATGTAAATTCAGAAAAAATAATCTTTTATTTCATGCAAAATTATGATTTTGATGGGTTTTTATGTTTGTACATGTTACTAATTAGTGGCAATAGTTTGGAAAGTATAACAAACCTACATAATTTAGAGAATTCTTATAAAGACAAGTAAAAATATTTGATGAAAACAAAAGAAATAAAGTCAAATGCGCCCGCAGGGAGTAAAGTTTACTTGCATAGAGTAAATGTTAAGAAGTGGGCAGGTTTTTTGGTATTAATAAATATTTTAATGCAAAAAACAGCACTTTTAAAGCTGTTAGTTACCTGCTTCTTTCACTCATGCCTTCAACTATGGCAACTTGTCGCAGACGTGTTGCCGTCAACGTAGTAATAATAATTGTGATCATTATTTTTATTTACCTCTTGTATCCTACGCCTGACGGTCAGCTTGTGCCACTGGTGATCATCGAATCTAGTTTTGGAAGGCTTGATGTGCATCTCCTGCTTGCCATTACCAAGCCCCATCGTCAAAGACAGACCGCCGTCCCTTACAGCCAAATTCAGGTAGTCCGCTTCATGACCTATGACAACAAATTATAAAATAGAAGTTCAAGTTTATTTAAAAAAAGTAGTTTGAGATAGGTTTTAGGTTTAGCTATAGTATACTTTAGGAACAGTGTATTTCTTATAGACCCGGGAGGGCAGGCCGCGAAGGACGCAGATAGTGGCCTAGAATGATGGGGCGAAAAGCTACAGGATCTCAGGACGCGCAATACACTCCAGACAGTATGTTAGTCAATCAGGTTACCACATACCAGTATAGAACAAAAGTCCATTAGGTTGTCGCGTCTTGAAGTAGAGGGAGATGACATCCTGCGTGCTGACGATGGGTTCCCCACCGGTCTGCGTGAGGTCGTACGACAGGAACTCAGCGCCCCGGAACGTCGCCTCCGACGGCGCTTTGTCTGAAACGATAGCTTACATCAGTGTTGTGCGAATGGTGTGCCGTGGAAGATATACAGCTGCTAAAGAAAGATCATCGCATCGCACTTATTCTAGTTTCTGAAAACCAAAGGAGAACCAAATTGAACGTCCTTATATTTTATGAGAACTTTAAAAAAGAAGGTACATCTTAGGACAGCCGACTCTACAGCCGTCAATCTAGCTTTCGCTATTTTTAATAACATGTACATTAAACGCTGCATACCAATGTAATAAATTCTGAAAATGTAAAAAATGTCTGTGTTTGGCTGTTTTTACGAAGAGATTTAACAATTAACCTTAAGGTACTTAAAAACTTAATCCAGAAACGATCAACGATAATTTTCCCGTTTAAGAAGTTCCTGGTTCGATATTAAAAACAACAACGTCACGAGCAAATTGCGAGTAAACTCGTTCACCAAAGCAAAAAATGACAGAAAGTTCACAACCACACTTCATTCATCATACTTCGGAGTTGGGGCACTAATTAAAGAATTTAGTTTCGCAAAGTTGGCGGCTTTATGCAGTTTTAATCGCCTTTAAACTTCCCGACACCTGAAAGAAGCGGGAATTGATTAATGACTGGAACTTTCTCTGTAGACCGTACACCGCTATCGTACGAACTTCCCTTTAATTTGCTAACGTTCCTCGACTCGCTTCGTTTATTGGCCTCTATAATTTGTGTAAAGTTCTGCTATTTTGCTTTACACGTCATTGGTTTGTTGCGAGATCAATTTTCAGTGATTTGGAAAGACGTCTTAAAGTAGCCGGTTATCAACGATTCCTTTGTAATCCATGCTAATAATTTTAATTTGAAAGTGTGTATCTCTTTCCTTCCTTCACGCTATTACGAAACAACGAATTGGCATGTACTTTATAGATTTAATTGAAAGGATAGAGAGTTTAACTCTTGAAATCAACAGATGCTAATCTTAACCATTTGTTTTTTTGCGATTTTCAAAAATACGCGAGCGAAGCAGCAGGAAAAGCCGGTTAGTAATAAGTGGCATACCACGGAAGGTTCTGTATACACGCTTTAAACACCCATAATGAAATTTGCCGTCTTTTGTATTCTTCGTCAAACATATTGTTTAAAATCGTTTTCTTCTAGAAACTATAGTAGTAAGTATAGTAATAATGGATTTTATAATCCGAGTGAGGCGCAAAGTTTAAAAAGTTTTACGTTCAAAATCCAACACCAGTTTAATACAAGCACTCTACTCACGGGTAGTTTACACCAGCTGCGGCGCAGTCTCAACTTGCCGTAATGATCGCTAAACTAATGGAACATAACTTATATTACATTTTTACTAGAAATTCTTATAATCTTCGCCTGTTTTATACAGCAAAGATAATCATAATTAGGGTTATTTGGTTTTACAGCAAAAACGTATTCTATTATATAAAAATAAGTCGGGTTTTCCTTCCTGACGATCTTCCTCCAAAACGCAGGAACCGACTTCGTCAGTTTTGCATTGGTTAGAAAGGTCTTAGACTCCGTGAGGTTTATAACAAAGAAAATTTCGGAAAAAAATCAGGATAAATGTAGGAAAAAAGGAAAAATCATTTTGGACATACAGCGCAATCTCTGATACCTGGCATGCACTACAACAGCCCTTGATAGCTACTCAATGTACTCTGCTCAATTCATTTCTCATTTTAGACTTTAAAAAGTTTATTGCGCGTTCTGTTAAGAGGTTACTAGGTGTGATAAGTATTTAATATTGCTATAGAAAATAACAATTCTACGTAATATCTCGTACCACGTGAACGGAGTCGCGGACAACTGCTAGTTACTTATAAAAGAAGGTAATGCTAAAGTAAAGAAGCACTTTTCACCTGTAAAGAACTCCATGTCTGCCCAGAAACTGTACAGCCAAATAACTACTAATTTATTATTATACTTGCAGCAAGTTATACGAAATACTATGAAAAATATAATAATATCGTTATGAAAAATTCTATTCAACAAATCTCGTACAGTTTTATCAAGAAACAATCATTTTCTCTGAGCTTTGTACGGCTCGTGAGGATAATAAATGCGTGGTACGTGGTCCCTATTTGCAAAACAGGTCGGCCATATTGGTTTTAGGTGGTTGAGACCCAATTTCGCCAGGAGCACGCTGTATGCAAATGCCACTGTGACACTGTCAAATAATGTAGCCGACTTGACGACTGTTTCATATTTAGCGATGATAATTAAAACATTAGATTTTATCACATTATAACGGGGAGTGCTCAGAGGAAGTGTTCGGAATCATTACACCTGCAATTTTTCCCCATCGACCTACGATTAGGTTTACCACCCATATCATCTTGATGAATAGTCTTCCACAGTACGGTTTTCACGTAATTTTTTGCCTCGCACAGTAAAGCTCTGGAATTAACTATCACCAGCAGTATTTCCGGACCGCTACGACCTACAAACTTTCAAGAAGAGAGCGTATTCCCTCTTAAAAGGTCGGCAACGCACACGCAACCCTGATGTTGCGTGTGCCTATGGGTGGCGGTAGTTGCTTTCCATCAGGTAACCCGTTTGCTCGTTTGTTTATTTTTATATAAAAAAAAGGGTTCGACTGAAGTGTTCACTTCGGCTAGCAATGTCAAGAAAAATAACGGTCTTTAGTGAAGAATTGACAATCTAGTGCACGCAGTTCCATAGAAATCAATACAAAGCAACAAATCCGTCCACTCCGTACGCTTCGATTAGGGCGCAGTGCACGCGCACCTTTTAGGTACGTCTTAAAATATATTTAACACCATACACCAGTTATGGATATCGCATAAGTTATAGTTGTCTCGTTTTATAGCAAGAACTAATTAATACTTGAGAAATAACTTTGATATAATTGCATGTTTACAAGTATAACTTAAATTTAGGCGCGTATTGCACAAACACAATGAAAAATTTTAATATACTTGAAGACGTAAGTGGATGAAGTTGATAAGTAACATTTTTCATTATTCAAAGTAAATGTTAATTTTCTCCCTTTTCAGCTATCCATCGAATTCACATTATTTTAATTTCAAACCGTTTTTGTGGTCCTAAAGCGTCTATTTTTTCAAAAATCCGGCAGTTTTTAAAATGATAGTTACTCGCTTTCACTTATGTCTTCAATTACAACTCACAGGCAATGGGCATTCAAAACAATCGAAACTATACTGCATGTAGTTTTCTCTAGAAAAATAAGTGAAATTTTTTTCAATTCATGAAATCATACTCGTAGAAGGTAGCGCTCGGCCCGGTCGGCCGACCACTGTAAATCGTATTCTAATCCGACCTTACCTGAGAATTATTACACTCTGCTCTAGAATAATCCAAGCTTGGAGCCACGTTATTTGTTCTCTAAATAAATATGCTTTATTTATTATTCGCATTTAGTGCTTCAATGAGAAAATATTCTTAGAGACTACGTTTAAATTTTTTGTATATCAATTTGCCAAATATTAATGTTGAAGCTTAAAAGTCTATATAACAATTAAATTATTTTTTTATTTTTTATCACTGGTTCACTCTCTAAGCATGTCAAACAAACTGAGTTTTCAATACAACGTTTGGCATTGTACTAAATTACAATAAACCTTTTAATTTAGTACAATAATACTAAAAAATGAATTTTTTTATCTAAGTCTAATAGGTTAATTAATGTATATATCACAAGTGACGTAACAGTGCATTGAACTATCTACGTCCTCTACCGCTCTCGTATGATACGGTCGAGTTGATGGCAATCGAGAAATAAATTAAAAACACCGTCCGATTGCAATCCAAGCCCAAATGTCGCGGAACGTTCTAAAATTGAATTTCCAATTAACCGAGGCGCAGTTTCAAACAACCCGCTCGTACTCCACGAATCATATCGCCAGGGGAGACATTTTCATAATGTTTTACATTTTATATTCATTTTTTAAATTCAGAACACAGTATACGGTATGATTGATGAAAAATATTCCGTGTTCGAATTTCACTTTAAAAATTTCATTCATTACGATTTCGTCAGTGTTAACTCTTTGCTCGTGAATGTAGAGACTTGGCGTTTTACATAACATTATTTACATAAAATATTGAACTCGCATCTCAGAGTTTATCTCTTCACATTTGCGTACCATTTCCTATGTTCTCCGTACGAACTTTATTTCGCTAAGAAAAGTTTGCTGTGTTCTTTACTCTAACACGAGGAAGGCAAATATTAGTCTATTTACATATTGAATAATCATAATTCTGTCTTTTACTATTCTTTGTGTCAAAATAATGTCTTGGATTTATAAAACCAGACATAAAGATCATGTTTTTGTAAAATAGACCAGCTTGATACATAATATTATTAAGTAAACTTAAATTAGAGACATACGTTCACGTATCTGTCAGACACGAAGTCTTTACTATTGTACAAAATATAGGAATTTATTCTGTTCCGTTCTAAAGTTTAATCAACTTTACCGGATTTGTACGGCGTAAGAATTCTAGATGAATCCGGAATATCTATGCACGTGAATATTGAATGTGTAGTCTTATCGGGCGCTTTAAGATACTACAAAGAATCCTGGATATTAAAATTTACGAGCATTGCTGTTTTCAAACGTATGTGCTTGGTATTATAATTCTGATAGAGAACGATGTTAAAGTACTTAGCAAAATTAATTTTATCCTCTGTGTTCTTTATATTTTTACTAGCTTTTGCTCGCGACTACGTCCGCGTGAAACTAAATTGTCCCATTTTTACCCGACTCCGTCAGAAGGAAGGCTATTTCCTTTTCCATTTTGGAGAATGTATGTGTGATACGTATGTATGTATAATTGCTTGGCACGCTCTGCAGCCTTAACAGCTTGACGGAATTTGGCTTAAGTGAGAGTGTCACTAGATATATCAAAATAAAAAATAAAAAAAAAACAAAATGGTGGATTTTTGGCGCCAAATTCGAATACTGTTTGTATCGCAACAGTTCCTGCAGTTGGATTCTGTTTTTGGTCATTTAGCTTATCAGAACATTTCTTATTACTGCTCGGCTCCTATTGCTCGTAGCGTAATGTTTTATAGCCTACAGACTTCCTTGACAAATGGATTAGCGCGTTCGAACAAAAAATCAAACAAACTCTTCAGCTTTATCATTAGTGTATTTTATGTGATTAAATTGTGAGCTATACGATAATAATATGCTTTACAGTTTATTTGGGATATACTAGTCAAATAAGTAAAAAGTATCTTCCACTTTAAACTTGCCGTTTCTGGTCGTGCTCAGAACAAAAGCTAAAGTGCGTTTTAAGGAGTTAAGTCCAAAGACGAATATCGCGTGGCACGGCAGGGTGCGAATTTCGAAGTCGCGCCTCACGCTCTGTGTTTCCAAATTCGAATTTCCGAACGCCTCTAGTTGCTCGGCCATTTCCGTGAAGTCGGGTAATGGCGGCTCACTTCAGGAAATGGCGCGATGACGGAGCCCGGAAACTCATCCCCGTGTGACACGTATAGCGAGCTCACTCAACTGAAGTCCGTGCGTGTCAATTTTAAAATTGGAATTGCTTCGCACAACTTCGCATTAATTTATAGTATTTAATATTAATTTAGTAGACAATATTAATTAAAAATTGTTTAATTTAAGAGTCTTGGAGTCTAACACATAATTTAATACACCATCGAAGAAATTAATTTTAATAGGTAGTCGGTATACGTACGCCATTTGAGCGAATTAGTATTTTTTCCACATCCGAGTAAAACACATTGACGGTAGACTCCTTTATTAGCTTAAGAATCAATTTCTCGGGTAGAATATTTCGGTGTTACCAGCCCCCCTAGACAAGTGTCAAGCGAGTATCGTTTACGATGATGGCTTGTCTTGTTTTTGTATGGGATTGACATAGACAAACGAAAAGTCACGTTATCTAGTCGATTTTGAATATGTCAATCCCATTCAAAACAAGCAAAGCGATTATCGTAGACGTTAATCACTTGCCACTTGTCTAGCGGGGACGGGTCTATCTTCGACTGTTCCTAGGCTACACGCATATATTAGTATTGTTTAGTATTGCAAAACGTCCAAAATGTATGTAACTTTTTAAACAGGTGATGACTAATAAGGGACACATTTACTGAGATAAAACAATTATTAATCTTTTCCGTTTAAGTGCTTTTATTAGCTTCTAAATAATCATTCTTAAATACTTGGAACCCAAAAGGGTCTGAAAAGGAACGTCCGTGGATAAAAAAGGCATTAACTGAGATCGTTCTTTATCTGAGATGTTGGATAAGGAAACGGAACGTCTCATTACCGGGTCTGTTTAACAGAGATCTATGAGCTATTAAAAATCTACTTTTTGTATACTAACTTAGAAGCTTCAAAGTCAAAAATTAAACGTTTAAATATTAGAAGTAAGAAAGATAGAAACATTTTTTAGACATTTTCATGATGCATCCTCTTCATTATAAGTGAATATATATAAGAACCAACTTTTGGCCGCGGCTTCGCTAGGGTATTTTATTGAAAATCGTGTAATAAAAGAATGTTTGTCTGAATGCAGAATTTTAAAAATTTTATGAAAAATGAAAATCCTCTAAATAGATTTAGCGTAAAAAAGTAAGAAATATTTTTTGACGCATTGTGTTCTATTGTTGTTCCTTAAGCCTTACGCATTAAGAAATTACGAACTTTATGGGTTAGAATTTCAAAAAATACTTTAACAAGTATCCATTTATTTTGAATCAGCAGCTCAGAAATAAAATTTCATGACTTTAGCTTAAGAAATGACGCACTTTTAACCCCTATTTCACCTCCTTAGGGGTAGAATTTTCGAAATTCCTTATTTAGTGGGTGTGTACTAATTAAAACAATCCTATTCATCAAATTTTATTATGGCTATAGCTTTGATGGGTTTTGCTCGGCTATGATATCAGTCAGTCAGTCAATTAGTCAGGACTTGTTATTTTACATAGATAGATATATTTCTGCTCACGTGTCGTCTGTATTCGCCGATTTAATTCGAATCAGCTAATAGACCGTCTATTAGCTGATTCGAATTAAATGCTTAAACTGCGGAACAGCAAGACGTTTGACTATCAAAAACTTAGAAATTACAAGTTAGGTAAAGAAATAATATCATAACCTGAAAAAAAATGCAAAACAAAGAAATTTGAAATTTCTGCAAAAATATATAATGTTTTAATTCTGTATTTTCTTTTACTAGTAGTTACTTGAAGTTTTATTATAAAATTGCTATGAATTTCATTGAAAAGAGGATACAATGGGTGCGGTGAGAATAAAGCTTTCGTGACCTTAACATGGCGCAAGCTTCGTGCACCGCCAAATTAAATTGTAGCTGAATGTGAATAAAATTTCATATTATATTCTCAAACGCATTCCATATGGACTCGTATTCATTTTGGGAGAACACAGTTGCAAAATGTAATTTAATTAATAAAAAAATATTATGATTGTAAAAAAGATATCATATTATTCGAGCATGTAATGATTTTATATTAAAAAAAGAATTAAATATTTGAAGTTAAAAATATAATACCTTTGTAGTATGCACAGTTGATTTCAGCTCCCACCCTTTGTCCATTTCAAGTTAATTTGCATCACATACTCGTACACTACTTTTATGTAAATACGAGTATTGTGTAAATTAACTTCGGATGAAGCATTCAAACCCTTGATAGCAATTTTATGTATCAACACTTAATGGTTGTAATATTGAACAGCTTTCACAGAAATTTTTATGAATACACAATACGTTTCCACGGAAGGCCTAATGACGTTGCAAAGTTCAAGGACCAGAAGCCATAAACATTAACACATTTTTATGTAGAAATTTTCTTTGAAAAGTTGTTTCCAGGTAGTGTAAACTAGGATAGATTGTTAGTCATCCTACTATTCATGGCACCATTTTGGTTTGAATTATAATACTTAAAGAAACACACTTTTCTTGACGGTCGTGTATAAATTTGTAAAATCCAAGAAAATATAGTGGAAATAGTGCAAGAAAAGTGTGTTTCTTTAAGTATGAACATGAATTTCCACCATGAATCAACAGTACAATCAATCACATATTGAATAATAATGTCTCCGGACGCTTTACACCACGTCAGTCTTGCCCTATGCTACACGTGTACCTGGAGTAATTGTGTTACGGGTGCCAGAAAATATAGGAAGATTATTATATTACAAATATAGTAAGAAAATATAATAAAAGCCAGAAAATATCAACTATAGGATCTCTGATGTCTAACCTCTGAAAAGGTATTTTATGTCTTTTGAACGCATAATAACACACAACTAACCAAAACAATAAGCACTCCATTTTAATATCATATGCAAAGGTATGTCTGTCTGTTTCCCCTTTACGCCCAAACAACCAAAACGATTTTTCAGAATGGATATTTGAGTCCTAGGAAAGTACTAACTTTTCATTGCCGGAAAAATTTACGATTTCGGCCCGATTTGTGTAATGCTGAAAGTGGCGCAAAGGCCCTAAAACTCTTAGCCTTATAAGGTAAATTTCGAAAAAACAAGAGATACGAAACGAACGACAGCCCTAAAAGTGTATGTCGTATAAAAAAAAAGGTTATAAAACTTCAGACCAGTCGAGGTGAGTCGCGGAAATGGCCCATTTTAATTCTATTTTTTACGAGAAAGAAAAGTTTCTCAAGGAAAAACCCGACTCGTAATACATTTTTGTTAAAGGTTCTGGGCCTATTAGAACTATAATAGCAAGTCTTAAGATAGGACACACCGATAGTAAAAACTTAAGAGGACTTCTTTAGTTTGAGACGCTTCTAGAATTAATAATGGCAATTCGTAAGTTACACGACTTGTAAAATATTGAAGAAGATTGTGAGAATACTCTCGTTATTTTATAATTTGCTTTAAAGTCAGATATCTTATAAAAATAATGTTTATGAAAGTTATGTATATAAGTTATATTAGTATTTAAAAAAGTGGGTTATACTTCTTAGATCCTAAATATTACACATCTTAGCTTTATTGAAGCTACCTAGCTGTAATCAGTTACAGATGATAGGTCACTTATTTATATGCAAAGTCTCTTGATTATTCAGTATAATTTTTTGCTTGGCACAATCTAGGTAATTAAAAGCCGATTGATGGACCTACGTCATTCGGTCTGTTAACATGTTAATTCCATCTAAATCATTACCTGTCGGCAGGGTGTAACAAAACGCGACGAAATTATGTATGTCTGCAATTGGGCTAGGAATCATCTTCTCTGATAGTCCTATAAGGGAAGTTATTTCATAGTCAGATTAAAAATCTTAGTAATTTGGTAGCACTATATCAAAATCATGATTTTTATGCGATTGATTTATTACGACCAAATGACGTAGGTCCGCAATTCGTCTAGGTATCAATTTACTAGTAGTACCTACAAAGATATTAAAGCTTTCTTTTTCTATATCCCACAATATTTATTGTCGAGTGTGCTTAGTGGTAATAATTTTAAGTTTACAATACACAGCCCCTTGATGCCCCGGTGGAAACACATTAATCCTTTTCGTAGCTCGACGTCGAGCGTCGAGGCGAGTTAGTGGCGTTAGTGCTAAGAAACACATTTGCCGCAGTCGCTGTGCTTCAATATCTCGAACACTTTCATACTAAATGTATTATCGATAGCCTTTGACGTTTATTGCATTGATATTCTTCGGATAAAATGAAAAAAGGCTACTCATTGTCAATGTGTGTATTAACTTTGCAATTTTTAAAACACATAATTTTTTGTCTCTATTAAAAATAGAACAGCATTTTGTCCGCTATACATAATATACATCGTGCAAAATTCGTCGTAACGTTTAGTCATGACCCTTTTGCTACAGTTTCAAGAGCGGCGGTTTAATCATCAAAACTAGCAAAAACAATACAATGACTAAGCACTCTGCCAATAAGACATAAGGCAAGTTTGCCGCATTCAACACACAGAGCAATCCAGCACTAGCAGTTCAATTAAATCTGCTGAGAAACAGTTTCGAAAACAAACGTAATAAACACTTGTTAATGTAAATGATGCGACGTCCCGTTGGGGTCAGATTTCATTGGCCTCCATTTTGAATTTCATACGGACGAAAACTATATTAGAATTTTTAATTTTTTAGACGATTCCGTTCTTGTTGTAATTTTGCGACATGCAAATTTTCATTTATGAATTTTAACGACGAAAACTAATCCTGTTTTTAGATTTCTTCTATTTATCTATATGGCCCTAGAATTTTTTAAAGAGTGAGTGAGGTGTGATCTGGAGGTCCTGTTTCCGTAAATTACATTTTTCAGGAAAACTTTCCAATATTATACTGGAAAAAGGATATAGATTCATATATAATCTTCAGAAAGGATTCCGGTTAATATCCTAATACTATAATAAAATGTACTTTTCCGCAGATTTTTATGCAACAGAGCTACAGGCATCAAGTAATTTATAATATTCTGGTGCTGATTCTTTCTTTTTTTAACGATCCGTATCTCTCTACATCGGCTGGCGAAGTCCGTGCAATATATTTCCCACTGATTAATTTCGGCGCGTGTCCCAGGGCAGCTTTAGATCGTCCCTCGGGCTCTCTAAGATCAAATGAAAGTCGCAATATTGATGACCGCTGTCGATCCTAGTCACACAAAAGTTACCGGCCAGAAATCAACGATTTGTTGGATGTTACCATACTTTATTACTTGTGAGTATTGCTCATGTAATAAAGCGTAAATTCCACATATAACTAAAACGTGTAGAGCGTTTAACATCGCATGTAAACTAAAGAAGATTGAATAGCGTGAGCCCATTAAAATATCGCTTTAACTTAAACATACTTTACAGAGATTAATCTAGCAGATGCGGGGCGTTTAGCGGAGAGATGCGCTTTATCGTGATTTAGTAAATGAGAGACATAATAGCCCAGTGAATTTCCTGCCAACGCTGTGTAAATCTAGCTGCACTATTGAAACTTTGAGCGCTGAAGGTCCATTAGAAAACTTTTTTCATTATAAAATCCCTGACATTCGACGTATAATTTAAGTTTTATCGCATTCTTTTTCACCTACCCTATAAACAATATCAGACGTACAAAATTTTTCAATGTGGTTTACCCTTCCCTAATCCCCTTTCCCATTCCCTATTCCCTCATAGAGGCCGGCAACGCACTTGCGACTCTTCGGATGTCGCGAGTGTCCATGGGCGAAGCCAGTTGCTTTCCATCAGGTAACTTGTCTGCTCGCTTACCCCCTAAATATCATAAAAAAACCTTTGGCCGTTTACATTACCCTATATATCATCCCACCCAAAACAAAAATGTGAAAGGCAGCCAAGTTCGATAACATGGGAATGCTTCACCTATAAAAGGAGTGAGATTAATTTACACCGGGTATTTTAAAACTTCATTATTTTTTAAATGGACTCACACTTGGCCATTTTCAGATTTTTTACTTTAACTTGACCTAAAGACCAAATTTCAAGTCAATACGACCATTGGAAGTGGTCTAGGTTTTCGATGAGTGAGTCAGTGAGTGTATAGTAAAAAAATAGAGTTTTTCTGATGTCAATATCTCAAGACCTACAATAGGTATATAAATGAAATTTTGTATTTTAGTTAAGTTTTTTATTTAAGTAAGGGGGTCTCAACAGATACTAGAAATTTGATATGCGTAAATAAAATACATTTTGAGTTATAGGGGGGTCGAAATTGGACCGAAATGGTTCGTGTAATATAACCCACGGCCGGTGTGTCACTTTTTATGCTCGAACTTGGCGGACACACGGCCGTATGTCTAGATAATCCTATACATGTTTGTGGTACATTTAAGAAAAAACTTTAAGAGCTCTAGGTTTGGGGCTTGCCATAATAATTTGTGTATACGTCTAGATGTGTTTAGAAATAAAATTATAATAAAAGTAAAGTAATAATAAAAGTCGTCATAATATTGATAATAACAAAAAATAAATAAAATAATATTGTACTACTGACGCCACACACGTAATAACATACAGTTATGAGTTGAGATATGCAACTGTAAAAAAAACTAAAGAATGCAGTATCCACACATTGTGTCTAGAAATGTATTTTTTAATTTGTCACAGTCATAGAATTATTTGGAAAATCTAATGTCACAGCATTAAAAAATATCGCGAGCCCTCATAAAGTCGCGCTTTTTCACTAGTTACGAAAGAAACTAAATACATTATCTTGGACTTGTTTCGATCACCTTTACGAAAAATTCAAACAAGTTAAGCAGCAGACCTATAGATGTAGTGACGTAGGTAGACAATCTCGAAAAGGTCTTTCCTATTTATATGCCCAGGTGGTTAAATATATGTACGACCCGATTTCGCAAATCGTGTTATTCGTCGTGACGAAAGTTCCGTAAATGTTGAGGTCGAATTCAGGAAAGTTAGTCGCACTAGTTACAGTTGTGGTACAGGAATTGAATGTGCCCATCCGTGCGGAGACTGTGATCTAACTTTAAGTACGTAGGCACCTAAATAATGTCTCTACTTTATGAGTAACTAGATGCAACTTCATTTGCAAGTTATGTTAATAAAAATAATCTTACATCCTTTTTTCGGTATTCAAAGTACTTTGTCGTTTTACGTCAAAAATCTTTCAGCAAATTAAGTAAGAACGTGATTATTTCCTTTTTCGTTGACAAGTTATTGGATACATTTTATCTAAGCTCAAAGTTGACAAAGGCAGTGTGATATGTATATCCGCTATAGAAATATTTAAGCAGCTAGGTAATATTAGTAAAGGAGACACGAAAATGTCAGCCTAGTGTAGAAATCGCATTTTAAATACTAAAGGTTGCGCTAAAGGAGTCGGGGTAAGAACGAGGATTAAAACGATTTTGAAGTAAATAGGAGGTTCGCGTGTTCAATGCACGTTATATTCAGTGTTACCATTATATTGCAACGTCTCTCTAAAAGCAGAGCTTGATTTAATGGCAACATTCGCCAGTTTTTATAACGAGCTCCATACAACCTAAGTGCTATGTTATTTTAACCCATTTTTGAATAATTAGCAAAAACTGCTTAAATAAATCCTTCAGAATTAAAACTGAACTCGTGCTCAGTGCTTGATTTATGATGATAATTTAATATTTTACTACTCTTGGTGAATCTTGTTTGCTCTAGGGCTTTAAAACTTTTCTGCGTTGCACCTGCAAGCTGCGCTGCCATAAATACGTTATGCTACTATATTTTTACCCGACTACGCCAGAAGGATGGTAATGTATTTCAAGAGTATGTATGTATGCATGCCGTGAGAGAGCCATGCTTCGGCTCGAATGGGCATTGTAAGGTTCCAAGAATTTTTTTCCGCCCATTTAGGTCGAATAGGGTATTAAAATCAAGGGCTTTTCAAATAGCCATTCTAGAAATATACATAGCTTGACGTTTAAATTGCAATGATTCCTGCAGTCAGGCTTTCTGTTTCTGGACATTTAGCTTGTTTTAATAAAATAAAGGTGCCAACGAGCAAGTGGGTTACCTGATGGAAAGAGGCTATATACCGTCGTCCATAGACAACCGCAACATCAGAAGAGTTGCCGGTGCGGTGGGCCTTTTAAGAGGGCATACGCCGTCTTTTTGAAGGTTTACAGGTTGTAATAGTCCGGATACTGGTGGCAATAATTTATTCCAGAGTTTTACTGTGCGAGGCAGAAAGTTTAGCGAAACGTTTCCTCAGTGTGGGTGGTGGATATTTACGTACAATTTATAAAAACTTGTTTTCAAAGTATTGAAAACTCTATAGAACAGTCAATCATTTTTCGACATTTCGAAAATATATTTTATTACTTCATTTCATGTTATTTATATAATTAAAGAGCAGAAAAGTAAATATTCACATTTATTGGTCTCCGAGGTGCAGTTGCGCCAAATGAAATGAGATTACTTTAAACTTTTGGTTTAAAGCTTGCAAATGTAATTCAGTCAAAATATATAAAAGAAATACGCACAAACATTTCATGCTATAATGGACTGGGCCTGAATGTTTAATTGCTAATGTGATAAAGTAGATCGAAAAATTGAATTTGGAATACGGCAGACTCTAAACAGCTCAATTGTCACTGATTTGCACTAGTTTCTTATTTATTATCAACTTTAAGAATGAAAACTATTTTTTAATTTCTCATTCAGTGGCTTTGAATTAAAACGTTAGATATTAACAAATGAGTTGCTATCGTTTATGCCCGTATGCACAAGGCTAGATTATAAAGCTAATAAGCAATCTAAGGTAAGCAAGCTAGCAAACTAGCAATTCTGGCCTTTCTTAGAAGAAACTAGCTTTATTTGTAAGCCAGTAAATTAAGAAAATTAGTTGACAAACTTATTAAGTAGCCAAGACAGTTTAAAAGAGAACTTACCTGAGCTATGATTGCTTGAAAAACAAGCCTCATATATCCTATGGCATTTTATATTTACCAAGTCGAGAGAGTAAATCGAGTATCAGACTTTTAAAGGTTTTAAATTATTGGTTTGTTTATACTTTCGCATGTATTCCCTTTTAAAAATTCGGTAACGCACCTGCAACTCTTTTCATATTGCGAGTCTATGGGCGACGGCAGTTGCTTTACATCAGGTAACCCGTTTGCTCGTTTGTCCCTTTATTTAAAAAAAAATACATACCTCTTTCACAGAAGGCACCCTCGTAGTCGCCATCCCGGCACTCACAGATGGGTCCGTCGTCGGTGCTAATGCAGACACCGCCATGCTGGCACGGATCTCGCCGCTCGCACGCGTCCCCGCTCGCGTTGCCCGTGCGTGTGGACTGCAACAAAATTATCAATTATTATAACTAGACATCGGAATCATTGCAACATACGAGATCATAAATTGGTATAAAAATTAAGCTACGTAGATTTCTTGTACCTATTTTCATACCTCGTACTCAAGTTCTCAAAACTCAAGTTTATTGTATAATCAGAGAATCAAAAGAAATGAAAATAATATCTAAGTAATAAAAATATTTCAGACTTATTTTATTTTAGATTTTAGAATATAAATCCGTTTTCTTAGATGTTTTTGGAAACGTAGGCATTCTTTCTAAAAATGTTAATATTATTATTTTTATCTCCTCCCCAATTCTAAGAACCTCCGAGAAAAATAAATACCAAGCTACACTTCTTCGAACTGTATAATAATTTAAGGCACATTATCATCATAACATTATAGCTGGGGAGGTGAAAGAGCTATTTTTGTAGTAACTCGAACGTCGTGGAGACGTCGTGGTTACGTACGTTTTGTAGATTACGTAAAACATTGGAAAAAATTATAAGGGCATTTTTATTTTAGCGAGTTATACGCTACAACGATTTATGGTTATAAGAAAATAAATTTCTTTGAAATTGTTTACATTGAACAATTTTAGACAGACACATTAAGTTAAATGTGACATAAAATATCTGGGAAACATGGTGAAAATATGAGGCTTTGTCGTTCTATATTATTACCGGCTTACCTTATATTTAAACTATCAGTGCTTTATATGGAAGTATTCTTTGGTGTATTTTTAACACTCCGACGACATTTTGGTGCTTAAAAGAAACTTTTTCAAAATAAGTTTTTAAGAAACCAACTAACTAAGAAATCAGATTTTTATACCATGATAACCAGAGAAATGTAGAAAACCTACACTAGCTTAATGTGACGCGCTCGAGTAAATCTTAAATTCCTCTCATGGGCTCCCCTACTATTAAGTCTGCCGATTTCGTAGCCCCTCTACGCCGTAAAAAGCGTAGGCGATTCGTAAAAGGCAACCATCAACTTTTAATTTTGCCTGTACAACATGAATTCATTCATGAATAAACTATTGTTTAGTTTATAGGGTTCCGTACCCAATGGGTAAAATGGGACCGCAGTACTATGACTTCGATGTCTGTCTGTGTATCCGACACACACAGACAGGTGGACAGACAGCATCGTGATATCGGTTGCACTACTTGTTTTGTGATGGTTAGTTAACTTTCAAAACCACGTTCCCACTTTTTTGCCTTCTACCGGTACAGAACTCGTGCGCGAGTCTAACTTGCACTTGACCTATTTTTACAGTAGGTAACATTAATTATTTAATATAACCGTACGATTTAACTTCATACTTGGCCAAAAACTTTCCCATTTCCTGTTTCCCCGCGCAGCACCCCGCTCTCGCCTTGCTTATCGTGCAGCGCTATTTAAGGCGAAAAATGGTTAGTTTTTCGGTTTGCAACTTCTCGGCTGGAGCGAATTGAATAAAATTTGGTAAATTCTTAATTGATACCCTAGATAAACACCTAGGATTTTAGATACCCAACTTGCAATAAAGGAAGAAGAAAGGGCACTTAGAAGACCTTGAGGGAGGCCTTTGCTCAGCAGTGGGACAGTATAGTCTCTTAACAAAAATTACAAGTCATTTTGCATAGTTTTCATAGGCTATGGTCATTTTTTTCCAATGTGTGTAAATTCACTTAATTTTTTAAAAGTAAAAAGATATAATACAATTTTTTTCACCGTCAGTACTGGGAAAAACTCGCTCGCTAAAACATTACAACTCGTAGAGGTCCATTTTTTTAAATACTTTCACTACAACTTTATAACTTCAAAAACATTATGTTTCTTTGTATAGATAATCAAATTTTTCTTTTAAATAAGAATCGGTAATGCAAATTTATGTCTTTCCTCATCCGTGACGTAATCGAGTATGTCGAGGAAAATTTCCGTATTCAGTAGCTACATCTCAAAGAATTGAGGTTATAAAAACTTGGCAGTATCTTATAAAGTCGGTACGTGACGACAAAATCAACATTAAATAAAGGAATATCGTTTAATTCTTTGAATAAATCATGTCGCGTTCGGAAAGTATCATACAAATCCCAAGTTATCCCTTTCATTTTGTTTCAAACTTTAAGACGCCTCCGGGGCGATGCTGGTACAATGAAACGCAATACTCAGTTTCTATCGTACAGGATGTTTAGAAAATATTATGCTCAGACAGTTGGTCCTTTTTGTATCATAAGGTAGCTAAATTTGCAAATAAAAGATGTAACGTTAAACATAACAATTTAAATTGTTATAACAAAAACATAATTTTAATATTATTGCAGTAAAAAAATCATAATTAATAATAAATATTTTATCACTGACTAGTCGTTGCCCGCGACTACGTTTGCGTGAATTTTTATAAATTATCCGGTTTTTACAACATTTTGTGATTACTCGGCTCCTGTTGGTCATAGCCTGATGTTATACAGCCTAAGCCTACGCCTACAGCCTTCCTCAATAAATGGACTAACCAACACAATTTTTTAAAATTCTGGCAAGTAGTTCCTAATCAAACAAACAAACTCTTCAGCTTCGTATTATTAGAATAGATAAAGATATTTTTTCAATACACATCTAATTTCATAGTTATTGAAAGAAATAATGGTCAACAAAAAGTTTTTAGTAATTTATTGTATTATGCTAATCCGCTTCATATTCGTAAAAACTTATCAATATGATTTTTATATGCTAATGCTGCCTGCACCAATTACAAGCTAGCGTGTAACTTTGTTTGTAAAATATGCAATAACAATATTTCATAGTACATTGCCCTTTAGTTTAAAATAAAACTCAATATTTGCGCTAGTTTGAAATTGCATAGCATAATGAAAGCACTAATTGAGCTCTGAAGAATTTTGACAATACGCATTAAAAATATTATCATAGGCGTATAGACCGTGACCCACGGTGGTGACCCATGTCCAGCCCAAAATGATCTGATGAATACTTTTGATAAACGAATTTTGGCGCAACAGAGTTGGGGGTTTCATGCAGTTTCTAATATTTTTTACAGATTTTAAACAAATTAGAATGAACTCAACAAAATTATCTTTTTATTTTATACCACACAATAACCGATAGATTTCAAACTAGTACGTCCTAAGATAACAAAACAACAAACATATACAAAAATAGATTAAAAGAACCCATAAAGCGAAACTTTTCAATTATTAAGCTCAACATTAAAGGCTTTCGGAAATGCTGATTTCGGCGAAAGCTCTAAAAAGCCAATTCAACCGGAAAAAGAGGCAGCGCGATGTCACCTCTGTCACGTTCGTGTCAGCCGACGGCGGTAATGTCGAAAAAGGCCCGCGGCAAAGTGTCAAACAAATTCCACGATCTTGTCATTAAGTGTAACATGAAAGTAATTTCAGCCCCTGAGCCCACGCGTTTGATACGTGTACCGAACGTTCGGGACCCCTGCAGGGGCGTGGGCGGGCGTGGGCGAAACGCGGATTGTACGCAATACCGCTTACTCTCTCACCTTAATTAATATGCCCTTCAGGTAAATTATACAATATCACAGATAACTAAATAGTAACTACGTAAGCAGTATTGATATCTCAAGATAAATTGAAGACATAAGTGAAAGAAGCGGGCAACTAATATTTAAAAATCTGACGCATTTTTGCGTAAATGGACGCTATAAGACCAGAAAAATGATTCGAAATTAAAATTATGTGGATTTGATGTGTACCTACATACACCTGTTGTACATATTTTAGAGCGTCCGTGGCCTAACGGGTAAGACCTTTGGTTCGCACTCGAAGAGAGTGCAGGTTCGAACCCGGGTGGTTACATTTTCCGATCTCAAGTACATAATACGGATGCTCATTGCCATGGGAGAGCCATCTTCGGCACGAATGGGCCGGCTCGACCGGTGTGATACCCTTACAGAAAACTGACGTGAAACGGCGTTGTGCTGTGTTCAGTGAGTGAGTTTACCGGAGACCCAACTTCCCTAATCCCCCTATCCCTATTCCCTTTCCTTATTCCCTTATAAAGGCCGGCAACGCAGTTGCGACTCTTCGGATGTCACGAGTGTCCATGGGCGACGGCAGTGGCTTTCCATCAGGTAACTCGTCTGCTCGCTTGCCCCTTAAATATCATAAAAAAACCCAGCTAGATAACGAAATAGGTAGTGTAAAAGATTTGTTGCAATTTCATAGCAAAAAATAAATATTTACTCAAAGGTTGTAAAATGTTAGTTATCCGCTTCTTCCACTTAAGTCTTCAATTTATCTTGAGATATCAATATTGCTTACGTAGTTACTATTTAGTTATCTGTGATATTGCATAATTCCAATTATTGTTTAAGCCGCAGCGGGGCGCAGGGGGGGAAGCTTCAACAGGCGTTGTCCTGTCTTAGCTATGAGTAAGACAGAATGACGTCTGTCGGGAAACTAAGATATTACCTGGCAGGTGCCTTGTACTGCGGTTTCCTGGCAGAAGCTGCTTCTAGCAGTAAGGCCGCCATTTAGAGCCTTTTCACTGCATACTGACAAAATTTCTGATAGTGTAGCGTTACCCACATTAAGCGTAATAATCCTGCATCGCGCTATCGCTACCGAAGTTTTCGAAACACGGCGGTATATATACGATAGCTGAAATGTATGACGTGGGCTTCTCGGTCGGAAGATCTTCCTTTAGGGGCTCCACGACCATTCCCACAAAAGGACATCCACAACTTTTTTGACAGATTATTTAAACAACATCTGTCAAGAAAAGTTTTCGATAGACTATCTGACTTTTATCAGTAAACGGTGAAACAAACCTATGATACATCTCAAGTTAACAACAACGTGAGACGTTTTTTTTTTGTATTAGTTGTTTGTATTAAGGATTTAGAGTACTTATAGCTTTGTTGCTGTAGCAACAAAGCTGGTTGTAATAACTAAACCTCTCGTTAATAATATAATTGCCAGTATTATTTTACAAAGGTCCGTCACACAAATTATAATGCGCCCCACATAATTGTACAATGGGAGAGTAATAACGTGTTATTTCCTACTCTGTGCCGCTTATGATATCAATTTGACCCAGTTGGCACCGAAATATTAGTCCATCAGCCAAAAAATAATTACCTTTAGACTCTGTTAATTGCTCTCATTACGAAATTCATCACTTGAATTGCAATTGTACGCCTAAGCCTGTTGTAAAGAAATTGATATGATACTTTTAGAAGATAAAGAAAGAGTTATGAATATAATTTATCAGTTTTATAATATTTTTATTCGAGTATTTTTGCATTAATTGCCGTAGAATTTAATGACGAGTAAAATATTTATGAAACTTCCTTTCTGTTCAAATGTCGAGTCCGCCTACGTAATAATTCTAAGATTACTGAATTTGTACCTGAGTACCTAAATCACAGCATTTCGTTAAAGACTAATAGACCTTTAGAGAATACGTAATATTAAATATTTAAGTAATGTAGTCAAAGAAATAAGAGTGCCAAAATGTACAATCAGAGAAGTTGAAACAAATACAGATCGTGGATCTAATCTTTAAATCTTTCGTTTAAAACATGATGGTTTCTAAAACTATAAGTAGCCTGTGTTACTCTCGATCCTCTTAACTAAGTCTACGCCAAAAATTAAGTTGATTAGTTGCTTCGTTAGGGCGTGAAGAAAGGACAAACAAACACACTTTTTCATTTATAATATTAGCATGGACGTAATTAAAGAACATTCATTCAGAAATACCAGTAAAGAATTATTATATTATGATTTACGATGTGTGCCGTCAAATTGAGATTCAAATGTAAATTCTTTTTATCGTGGCAAAAAGTTACACAACATAATAAAATGAAGAAAATAAAAAACACGAGTAAACTCAATAGAAAAATGTAGCTCCCTAAAAATCCCGTGACACGAAGGATCTGAAATGGATGATATGTGAACGAACGGCATACACTTTTGCTTCAAAGCTATTAAATATGACCCGTACAGATTTTTATGAAAGGACATTGAAGTTTATCACGAAGTGTATCACGTAAATTACGTGATACATATCATATTATTGATTAAGTGTGATTACAAATGTGTATGTCGTACGAGCCGGCCATCGCATGTTTAGTGGGGGAGCCCAGAGAGCTATTTCTGTAGTTGATTGAGCGTCGTGAAAACCTAGAATGTTTTGTAAATTAGGTAAAAAAGATAAATAAATTATATATATTTTTTATTTTGGCTACAGGTTAAACCGTTCAGTCATTTTAATATTATAAAAAAGAAAATGCTTTGAAAAAAATGTGTTCATTGAACAACCATTACAAAACTTTAGACACAGCAAGGGCTAAATCATTAATTAAGTCATAAGTGTGACATAAATATCTTAGAGGTTTGGTTACGAAAATATAATAATAAATATAATTTGTTCACTAATTTACCAGGCTTACTATATCTTTAAATCATTAGTGCTCTATGTGGAAATTTCTTTGACGCATTGTTTAATTAAAGGTAATTTCAATACTTTAAAATTACCTTTTCTGTCACACCAACTTAAAAATCCGATTTTTATACCATAATAGCTAAATACATGTAGATAACCTACACAAGCTTAAAGTCACGAAATCCTCTCTTGGGCTCCCCTACTATTTGCACAGTGAATGTATTAGCTATAAGGACTTTAACAGGTAGATGATAATAATGTCATTTTAAATAATCAGTTATCTAACGTCATTATAATGTTCATCGTGCCTTAAGGGCCGAGTTATTTAATACCAATAAATATCGCCTGTTCACGATATTTATTTCACATCCAATTATCAAATGATATAACAGCCGAGCCTCGCCGTCTCCTATAGAGCTCTTGACAATAATTGAGCGGCCATGTTGTGACGTCACCACAGTCTGACAGGTACGTTATCGAATTTTATTCACTTTTTAATATTTTAAGCGCTAAAGAGTTTATGTTGGACCATGTTTTTATATGCTTTTTTTTGTTTTAAGCCTTTTCGGGACTCATTTTAGTATGCGCTGATTCAATTTATCTTTTTATATTATTGTGTCGTAAAAAAGGATAAATATATGATACTTTAATATTTACTCGAAACTTTTGTTATATCGGTAATTTCATTACATAAATATTCAATATTATTAAACGTCCCGTGTAACAAAATAAAATCTATTTAGTTACCAAGACTCCAGCAGAACTGCTACATCGATATGTACAGTTTAATAACTGTATCTCTTTGTGAAGCATCAAGAGGAACGTCAATATAAAAGTTGGGGAGTCTTGGAAATAATTACTATCGACTTTATTCCCGGTTTCTCCGCAGCACACGTATGAATGTGGAAGGACGCTGTTTACTCTGCAAGATTACTTCCACAGCTCCGCTTTATTAAATTTCAGCGGTTGCATTCGAACGTACTTTATAAGTATCTTTCAGAGTTTTAATCAAGGAAATGCGATAATTTTACTATATTATATGAACTTGTTTAAGATTTAAATTGATGTTGTTCTAGAAAGATAAAAAAACCTTTAACGTGTATTTCATAATTTAGGCAATTATGGAATACACGTTATAGGTTTCTTTATGATATTTAGGGGAAAAACAAGCAGACGGGTTACCTGATGGAAAACGAACGCCGTCGCCCATAGATACTCGTGACATCCAAAGAATGGCAAGTGCGTTGCTGGTCTTTATGATGGATTAGGGAATGGGAACAAGGATAGGGGGATTAGGGAAGTTGTGGCACCGTTAAACTCACTCACTAAACGAAACACGCCACAACGCCGTTTCATATCAGTTTTCTGTAAGGCCGTGGTATCACTCCGGTCGAGCTGACACATTGCCGAAGCATGGCTCTCCTACGGCAATGAGCATCCATATTATGTATAGTCTTTCAAGTTATAAAAATTATATAATCCACAAGTAACTTTTTCAATTACAAAAAAACTTGTATCAAACAATTAGAAGTAGTATTAAGTCCATGCCTGCCTTAAGATTTGTAAAATTCATAACATAATAAATCATTAAATTTTCATAAAAACGAGGTCTAGCTCGCACGTCATGGGATAAAGAAAGACGAAGGAGATGCGTCCCATTAAAAATCCATTACCGCGGTGCATACGGGACGGGTTTTAATCTCAATCCATTGGAATCTGCTAATGACGTACTCGCATTATCCTCTAGCAAATGATAGGGGTTTGCTTACATTTGTAAAGGCTATTCTTCGCTCTACGACATGGTTATCAATCCCACTATAATAATGATTATAATGAATGACCTCTTATACATGATTTCTTTTTAGAAAAACACCTCACTTATTAACTGTAAGGGCTGACCTAATATGTTTGCGACCGTAATCGATAATATATAGAATATTTATAATAGATTATATTTGATATGATTAGATATAGTATAATAGACTTGCCCGCGCCCATGTCCGCATGAAACTTTATAAATTATTCCGGTTTTACCCGACTTCAAACAACGAGGAAGTCCTATGTTCGACTGTATATATATTTTTTACAAGTTTTTTTGATTACTGCTAGGCTCATATTGGTCGTATAGTATATAGCCTCCCTTGATAAATGGACTGACAAACACCAAAATATTTTTTCGATTCCGGTCAGTAGTTCCTGAGATCAGCGCTTTCAAACAAACAAACTGTTCAGCTTTATATTATTGGTATAGAAGTATAGATTGTGTCAATTCAATGTTAGAAACTTGATCTTCCAGGGACTAAATACATACAGTTGAAGACATCAGTGGAAGAAGCTGATAACTAACATTTTAAAAACAGACGGATTTTTTCTATGATTTTATGAATTGGTCACTTATTTTACTAGAGAAAACTACATGCAGTATAGTTTCGATTGTCTTGAATGCCCATTACTGTGAGTTGTTATTGAAGACATAATTGGAAGAAGCGAGTAACTATCATTTTAAAAACTGCCGGATTTTTGCAAAAATTGACGCTTTAGGACCGGATAAAAAGTTTGTAATTAAAATAATGGGGATTTAATGGATATCTAGATAGACAAGCTAGATAATGGAATCGCAAATTTACAAGATTTATTAAAAATTTTATGGGAAAACAGGAGCATTTACTGGAAAGTTGTAAAATGTTAGTTAAATATATTATTGTAGAACCTGAACTGACGACGTGGTTTTATTTAATGGCTAATTCGCCCAACTTTATTTGCTACTATTAAGTCACATACGAACCAAGATGACGAAAGTTAGACTCAACCCATCAAAAACAATGTAAGTGTCAGAAAAATCTATTTTGTAACATACGTAGACCTACACCACGTTTCAGCTTCCAGCCTGCGTAGGGTGGCAACATTAAATAGGTTTTGCTCTACATTAGAACAGACAAAGAGATAAACAAAGAAAATCTGTGTATATTTTTCTAAAATATGTCTGTGTTAGAAACACTTCTTTCTCCATTCTATTGGTGGTGTGCAAAACTTGCTTGCTTAAATTTAAAAAAAAAATGTTTTTTTAATATGTAATGCCTGATATGAAATTAAAAACCTAAGTCATTTAAAAAGTATTTTATAACAATAACAAAAGGGCACTGCAATTCGCGACTTATGAATAAGCACATCGCCGAGCCGAATGTAAACAGCTCGCAGCTATACAGTGGCTAGCAACAATAGCTCTAATTGAGAGGCAGTGTGAGACGACCGTATAATATATACAACAACATAATAATATATACACCAACACTAACTCATGCTGAATTATGAGCAGTACTGTTCCTTATCTCGAATTGCTGATTCTAGAATAATATTAGAGTTAACAATGGTTACTAGATGGTAACCGTTACGTGTTTATGTAAACAGAACTATTTAAAGTACGACCCCATTCGAGAGATTTTCCATTCGAAGAAACTTCCAGTTAGACATTTGTTGAAATGTAAGCATTCATTATTTGAAGTATATATTTTTAATATCGCTACATCAATAGAAGTTCACGGCCAGGTCGCTTCATCAGTGTAATGCTTTTCGCTAACTATCGTTCTGTTATCACAACATACATCTGAAAATGAAAGCATTCGGCGCTTAACTGATCTACATTGGTAATGACATCGTGACGGCATTTGCTTTACGTGCAAACTGCAAACACATAATCAGTGTGTACCGTTTACAAAGCATTTTGATGATTGGCTTCGACGAAGCTCGGTTTGAACTTATTAAAGGATTAATTATAATGGTTAACGCACATCAATCACCAATCGCACAGTAAAACCCTAGAATGAACTATCACCAGCAGTATTTAGGGACCACTTCGGCCTGCAAACCTTCAAAAAGAGGGCGTATTCCCTCTTAAGGAGAATGCAGACGCCAACGGCCTTGACAGTACAATCGGAGATTCAAAAATCTGTCCCCCGCTAACGGAAAATAATTAATATACAGTTAACAAAACAAGAATTGCTCGTTAGGGATTATAGTGTAACTTATTTGGTATTGTATAAACAAAACATCGTTTATCTTAACCGGTTAATTTTGTAACTTATACAGTTTTTACAAAAAATCCACGGTACATTTTTTTCTGACTAACTATAAGCTTAAGGAAAAAGTCGCTCGCTAGTAATGAAAGAATGAACATTTCATTCTATAACATATATATTTTTGGCTAATGTGGTTGACGTTTTGACATACTTATAAGAGGTTAAACTTACCCTTCTAGCCCATGTATAAGCCTTAAAAGGCCGGCAACGCACCTTCAACCCTATCGATGTTTCGAGTGTCTATGGGCGGTGGTAGTTGTTTTCCATCAGGTAGCCCGTTTGCTCGTTTGCCCTTTATCTATACATATAATAAAACAGTAAAATTGGCGTGTCTGTACAATTAATATTTTTACAAACTAATCAATGTAGGCGAGCTTTGCAACAGTAAAAGAACGCAAATCGACAAAAAAAATTGTCTGTTTGTTGATTTGTACGCGCCTATCTCCGGAAATACTGAACGGAATCGAATAAGTCTTTTTTTATTTAATAGCTATTACGTCTAGACAACACATAGGATACTTTTTATCCCCGAAAAATGATGAAATCACGGTTCCCGTGATATACAAATTTTGTACAACGAAGTTGGGGGCATCAATTAGTTTTTATATAAAAAACTTCTCTTTGAATTTTGATAGCACACGATTCGAACGAATCAGACGATTCAGAGCGGACTAATGTGCGAAGTTCCATGATATTTCATATATCTACTATTCATTAATTGGTCATTAGTATAATATAACTTTAAAAAATTTATTCCGTCGCCGCGTTCGGCGCGCTCGATTCTTATTGAATGTGCGTTCACCACAAACATCAATTTAGGTGCAACGCCTCTGGGCACCTCGCTTTATTTTTTTATTAACATTATTATCAGATGTATCTCAATATACAGATACAGATAGCTACAGGTAGGTTACTGCAAAAATGTAACTCAATAAAACTAAGGGCTTTCGTAATCCAAAATCCGGCCTCCAATTTCAATCTCAAATATTTTAATTGCTCTAATACTTGTGATATAAATAACTGAGAGCACGAGGAAAGCCATTTGCAAAACCAACATTTCAATACACGTGTAGGTACTGACGCGATAAATGGGTCAAAAGGTATCCCCACAAAATATATCGCACACCCAAGTGAAACTCGATATCACGAACTCAAAGATAAATACTAGATTAACAAACTTTTAAGACATTTCTTTGCAACGCTAAATATAACGTGACCCGAATTTTTTATGTTAAAACTAGTACTCACAAAGAGTACTTTGTAAATTTAATACTACTGAAGGGCGACTGTGGTCGAAATTCGACCGTAAATATTAAAATCCATCGTGTAGAGGACCTATAAAAAGTATAATCTATTCTCGATTCAATCACAGACTTGAATTTGGCATAATGGTCTCGTTACCAGGTCATTAAATTTTATGTAATAAAAACATACTTCAACCATAAGGAAAAGAGTATTTCGTGTATGATTTGATAATCATACACGAAATACTCAATACAATACTTTGACATGACATGATTGTCATGTCAAAGTATTGTAGTGTGCTTATTGTTGTGTGCGTAGCGTTTTATTTATTCAAAAATATGCAAGATTCCAGCATATTTTTAAATGATATTAGCATTCCACGCTCGTCCTCTATATCAACTATAACTGGGAGAAATTTCATGCTTTTACATCTACGTGTCTTTCGTAAATAGGGGTAAAAAGCTCGCGTATTAATATGACACATATATCAATTATCAAGTAATAATTCTTTTGTATTTTTAAGCTAAAAGCTGTAATAAAAACAATAGTCACAGAAAGCTATGTTTATTCAAACGCTGCAAAATATTTTCACGAAAAATATTCATGCCTCAGCATAGAAATAGTTTGCTTTTACAATACGTTATTTTTCTGATATTTTTGATATGTTGTGTAATACGGCTCGCATGTTGAATGTCGATAAAAATTACCGAGACAAAGGCTTAAGTCACGATAGGATAAAAGCTATTTGAGAACATTTGCATACGATCGAAGACCGGCTAATATTATCCAATTTTATTTTATCCAAAAATAGAGCTGAAAGATTTTAGCGCATTCGTAAAAAAGGTCAACAAACTTACGTATCTTTTCGATTTGCTATAAAACAATTTTTAAAGGAAAAGGCTAGCCAGGCAATATCGTCTTGCGTTACATAAGCTTTACAGTTTTTACTTTTATTAAATATTTCCCTTGCTAATAACTTGTGCAATAAACGAATATGCAACGCGTTTATTAAAGCACTAATATACTAGGCGAATATAGTCGTTAAGTAAATTAATTTATATCTATGCAAACACAACTTCACGAGCGAGAACTTTCGGCAATAGTCAAGCTAAAGCTTAAGAATAAGTAGATTTCACAAGCAAGTTTCCTCGTCGGTGGGAGCACGGAATATTGTAACAAACTTTCTCAACTCGTGCGAAGCGATCAAGTTTGGAGTAATAAGTTTTTGTTTAGAAAACACTGTAAAATTTTAATTAACCGAATTCGTTTTATGGCAGTAGTTCTGAGAGTAGCCACTTATTTAATTTTTACTATAGGAAAATGGAAATATAATTAGAACGATACTAGTAGTATCTAAAAGTTAGTGTCGTTTGTTCAAAAATGTATACTAACAGAAGTATATAAAACTTCGAGTGATGTCTGTTATCTTACCTTAAGATCTCTAGAGTGCCGTAGTTCCTGTCTTCTCGGCGGCTGTCCAGGTAGATCAGAGTAAACGAGGTTTCGAACTGATCCTCTGAATTTCGGCTCGAAGATAACTGACGGCAGAGCTAGTGTGGTTAATTTGGAGTTGTACCTGCAAGGAGTAATTGTAGTTTATTTTAAAGTTAAATTAAAAATATAAAAAGGTTGATTTTTTTTAAAGACGAATCTCGGTGGTTAAGACCTAATATGATTTTTTGTTGATCTTTATTGTAATTTACATTATGATCCAAGACTAATTTCCTGGAATTTCGAATTGCTAAGATTCGGAAAATTTATCCGATCCTCCGATTATCGAATCCAGAAACAGGCACTCTTAAAGAATAAATTTTATTGAATACTTTTTAGTTCCATTAGCACTTTGTGAACCATGGTAGGTATACGTCGGTACAAAATCTTACTTTTTGGTGCCAAGCAATTAGGATACTCTTAATGAAAACCAAAATCATCTTAACCAAAATCATATTTCCCTATCAATTTTGAGGTGTTCTGAGATATAATAGAATGACGACCTCTGTGGCGCAATGGTTGAGCTTTGGTAGCTCACGCCGGGGGTCGCGGGTTCGAATCCCGCCGACGGAACAAAAAAAAAGTTTTTCAAT
>JAOTAV010006209.1:0-29873 GCA_026546445.1 Cyclargus thomasi | reverse complement strand
GGCTGAAAATTGGTAGGGAGGTAGCTTAGAGCCAGGAGACGGACATAGGATACTTTTTATCCCGTTCAACAGCGTTCCCGTATGACTTGACATGAAACGTCAGTCACTATAAAACGTGGTATAACAAAAATTTTTGCAACTTTTTTTAGGTTTCAGCACTGCACACTTTTTCCTGGATCTCTGTACTATATTTCCTAGCTTAATATCATTTCTGCCGTTAGTATCGTAAGTGGTTAAGCTAACTAGCCACTTCAGTAGTTATTTAATTTTTTTTGTATTTATTCTAATAAAAAAAACCACAATCTGCTCATTTATTGCCATTAAGGCGGAACAAAGTTCGCCGGATCAGCTAGTTAGATATAACACTTATAATTCTACACATAATAATAATACTACAGACGAGAAAGTTCCCATTCTCCTTTCTGGGCAACGGAAATCGCATACAACTTTTCGCTGTTGTGTACTAACTTTCGGTCTTCACCAACGCTCAACGAAATCGCGGCGTTCAAAGTTGTCCATTATACTTATTAGCCTACCCGCACGTGGGTAATATTATCTAGTTTATTACCGCAAAGAATCCCACAATTACACTCGCCATAACTCACGGGGCTCTGCGCAGTAAATAACGCGCTAGCACGATATTAACGTTATTTCAACTTGGCCGTAATTACGTAACAAGACAAGTATGGCTTATGTTTGTAATTAATTACAAAATGACCGACCATATTGTCGCTATGGGGGATGGCGTAGTTTTGTGGTTTGAGAATTTTTATTTTTACAAATCAATCGGAAATGTATTCAAAAATAACGTAAACCCTTAGCCTTTAAGCGTAAAATCTACCTAGTAGGTACTTAAATTATAGGCATGCCTTCGATACGGATTATAAGATAATTTTAAATTCGAAAAACAAATTTGCGATGAGATTATATGAAGCACAAGGTCATCTGTTTTTCGTTCCTGAAACTTTTTTTTGGTTAATCGCGCGAGAGCTACGGTTACGCTATACTCTACATTCGTGCTACGGATATGTAAATTTTTGTAATTTAAATATCAACTTGTATAAATTGTTATTAACATAACGCATTATGGTCCGCGGCGCACCTTGGCGGCCATCCAAGAAATTCGCTTGACCTAAAGATTTTCAGAAAATACTTTAAAAATTACTGTGTTAACATATTTCTAACTCGAAAGTTTCAAAGACTTTTTATAAAAGGGCATACGAGTCCTTTAAAAGACGGCGAAGGAAGAAAATGAGAAAACAGTTTTAATTAAACGTGTTTTTCTTGTGAAAACATTTTCGTAGGTGTATTTTATAAATATTCATTGGATCCAGAAAATTTTTGAATGTTTTTCTGCGAAATTTCGAAATTGTAAAGGGTTAATGACAAAAGTATTAGGCCACAAAACCTACAATTTTTTAAACACGAAAGTAGATACTTCCGAGACGAATCAACTCTTCTTCGTTCAAAGTTCGTCGAAAGTTCAAAGGAGCTGTATATGTTTCACAACTACACAGATCCAAACATGCGACGACCCCTCGGTTTTGCATTTCAATAAACCCTCCGATGAAATTACGCGAAATTTTAATATAATTTGTGAAGTGGGCACACGGATATCGAACCTCCGGCCCCCGAACGGGTCAAATAGGTTGTATTAATATTTAATAACTCCACGAAACCTCATAAAACGATTTTCATGTAAAAATTCTCGCCTCGATCTCGTTAATTTCGAAACAAAAAGTTTCTTCCTCCGGGATGCCTATGGAAATGAAGAAAGTTGTCGAAAATGTCTTAGCTTCGAGAGGGATGCCCCAGGGTCAGGTCGTTAGAGTCATTAGAGCCATTACCGAGGCCCGATATTGTTTATTGATTTAAAACGCTAAGCCGGCAAGGATTAAGAAAAAACTTGGAGCAAAACAGCCGTTTTATTTTGCACCAAATTTTTATGTAGGTCATATTTTCGTGCAGCGCTAAAACCACATTAAAATGTATTCGCGGATAAACGCTTAGAAATATTACGTTTGATGGCGCGTTCGTTAACAAAGTGCTGATTTTCTTTGAGTTGCCGTAGTTTTACTAAATGTACAAGTAATTATGTAGCAAAATATGTATATTTATTTTAAGCGTATTTCAACAACTTTTCCTTATAAATGCAAAAGTTACTCTGGGTCCTTAAAATTAAAATATAAAATATATTTCTTAAAATATTTATTTCATTTCTAAGTTCTGAGCTATTTATTTTAATTCATAGTTATTCAACGAATTACGGGGTCAGAGTGCAGTCGACATTTGTCAAAAAATATATATTTTGGGGATAATACGACGAAAAATATAAAATATAAAATAAAAAATAAAAAAAAACAATATAAGTAAAAGTAGTAATAAAGTCGTGAGCTCTAGTCTAGGCCCACGAACAGGTCACTATGACACAATCGCAAAAGCAGACTTCGTAGCCGGCGCGTTCGGAAGGCTGGCTGTCAATCAAGGCGGCTTTGTTTGCAGCCAGGTATTTATTCCCAGTCAACTAGGCGCAAAATGCTCCAATTGGGAATTTTTCCCGCGCCTCCAGCCCCAGGCTAAATGTCAAATGTATTGTGCGCCGTACGCAATATTGTTCGCCGCGTGATTGTTACACGGTTATTGAGGTTTTTCTATCTGTCTCTGTTGGAGCATTGTCTGTTGTTGGCGCATTGTAAGTTAATATATATTTGACCTAGCGAAGTTCGCAAATTTTGTTCTGAATTAAAAGAAAATGATCTGTTATGCCAAACTTAAATGAATTCGTCAAATACAAAATTGTATTTTTATACTCTATATATGTTCATCAATTATTATTATTATTTTATATTATATCTATGAACGCTTTGCACCACGTACATCTGGCCCCGTGCTAAGTACCCGAAGGACTTTAACAGGTACAACACAACGGAAATATATTTAATACTTTTATGCTATACTCACAATTAAAATTTTAATAATTAAGATTTTATATATTTGTTACTTCAATCACATGTTTCTCGTCCGTACTTTATATCCGCGAGGTGTAAATAAAAGTTTTATTATTTGGGTTATACACTTTTTATAAAGAATACTAATACTGTTTTATTACTTTGTTACATAAAACGGGGTTATTTCGAATCGAATATCGTAAATGCACATTTGATGTTTGTTTTGTAGTCTATACTTATCCTAAGATGTAAACGATTCTTACTTTTTTTTTTTAATATTTCATTTTTACGATTTTTTTCCCGTTGTCTCTCTGTTTGTTGCGGTTAATATGCTGTTACTCAGTCGATGCGTTCAAAGTCGCCCACACCAGCTAGTTGGGAATAGACAATGGGTGTACATTAGCAGATTACTTTTCGCGTGACACACTATTAGTTGCCGGCCACCCATTATGCAGTGTTCGAAGTATCGAACACTTTTCAATTGATCGTTGATGGCAATGATGATTGAGTTCTCTTTGTATGATTGAGTTCTCTTTGTGCGAATGCATATGCTGCTTTCAATGTGAAGTGTTTGCGACCGGCAAAATTTCGACAAAACTATAGTATAATATATAACATAATATCTATAGACTCTTCACGCCACGTCAGTCTGGCCCCGTGCTAAATACCCGCGGGACGTTATGTTAGGGATGGTGCGTCACAGGTACCAGACAACGGAAATATATTTAATACTTTTTATACTATACACATATTTAAGATTTTTATTACATGATACACATATTTAATTTACATCTAAGACCCAGGAACATCGAAAAACTTTTTGCGCCGTTGGCGGGATTCGAACCCGTGACCCCCGGCTTAAGCTACGAACGCGCTTACCAACTGAGCCACAGAGGTCGTCACACTACCAAGATTTCAGCACAAGGTTGCATACAATGTAATAATATACAATAAATTTATATACCGTAACCTTTTTAAGTGACCGAGGTTTGAGCTAACGACATTCTACTGTAATAAAAAATATTTAAATTCAAATCATTTATTTCGGGTTTCTGTAGATGTATAGCTATAGCTTGACGACAACCTCTGTACCGCGCCATAGGAACGCGGGACGGGTAAGAATACTACCGCCGTCAGCGTTGCGGCTAGCGCGGCCGGTAACCATGGTAACTCTCGCGCCGCGCCGCGCTTATAGCCAAGGCGATTTATAGCGCTTGTAGTCAAAACTTTATCTCAAGCTGTCTACTGCAAGAATATTTTAAGCTGAATTGCTCGGATACATGGATTATTATCACATTTATGAGTATAGTACTACCCACTACCCAGTACAGAGGCGAAAGTTAACATGGACGTTTTCATTACCGGCCCCGTATAAACTTTCATAAGCTCTAAAAGCCCCGTCGATCGTGAATAATTAAACCTATTACGGCCAACTTTCCAAATTGGCTTGATCGAATTTATATTTCATAGTTTTATTTTGTAACCATAAAAGTATTAGTGGCATTCTCGTCGATCGAATTTTAATTAATATTTCATTTTTATTTCCGCGAAAATGTCTTTTATTATGCTTTTAAACGGTTAAAAATATTTTTTTTAGGTGTTTGATGAAATATAATTCGCATTCTTATGTCGAAGTTATGATGACATAAAATCGTGACGATATTTCTGGCCTAAAATCAACTTTTTGCCTGTAACAACAAAAACAAAACTAATCAGGCACTCGTGTACCTCAGTCAGTACATAATAATAATAACATTTATTCAGCCACAAATACACATTACACCACATTAAAACAGATAGTACAAAAATATCACAACACAAATCTGTACATAAAACTATAAAAAACGATGATACACACATACACACTACATGAATGCCTGATGACATTAATTTTATTTCTCTCAGATCAAACAGTTTGGGGAAAACTTACGTTATCGTTAAAAGGATGTTTACTACATCTTATATTCTGTAAGAGGATTACTTTATAATGTAAGGCCTAAAGTTGCGCATTATCAAATATTCAGTACAGTGCCGCGGAACGGGAAAACCCCTCCGTCCAGTTACAAATTGTAATTAAATAACTGTTACACAAATTACAGTTACTGCGAAATAATTGTAACGCATGATTAGCTCGGGATTGGAGCTCCAGCCCTTTTTCAAATGCACATGGTCGCTGCACGGTCGCCATGTGTCGTGTAAAGTTTTCAAGCTTTGACATGGTGCGACAACCAATAATGTATGGACTTGTGTAGACGCTTTCACATGAACACGGGCGCGACAAGGTACGGCGACCGTGCTGCTGACGCGTATAAAAAACGGCAATTTTATTTTATTACGGGTCATACAAAATCTGTCAAATAAAAGTCGTATCTGTCAAATAAATAGACTATCTGTAAGCGGTGAAACAGGCCTCTTTAAGTCTAACATAGGCGTACTAGTCAGGCCCGCCAAATAGTTTAGATACATTAGTTATAAGTTATAATAGTAATGGAATATTTTAATGAAATTCCTGCCGACAGGTCCCCGAGCGTACTGGAATTGTTAAAGTTTTTTATTTATGTACGGGAATATATAATTTGTGGTGACAATACGGCATTATCTTTGTTATAAATTATGTTTTAATGTCCGTTTTAATCATTATTATTCGTTTATATTATATTTAAATTATTTATTGGATTTGTTGTGATATTTATAAGACGTTTGTATAATGGGTGAAATTGAAAGAGAGCCAGTTGACTGACCTATGTCATTTGGTCGAAATATGTGAATTTCACGTAAGTCGTGATCTGTCGGCTAGGTTTGTCATAAACCGACCAAATTACTTAGATCCACGATCTGTATCTGTTTTAACTTCTCTGATTGTACATAGTGATGCTAAATAGTCCACCAAAAATGAGAGCATTGGTATTGATCTCACAAAAAATCGTTTTCAGAATTTGTAGCTACGAAAATACTTATTGCCTTAGAGAGAAAAGTAGGTAGAGTAGGTAATCTGCAGCACCGGCGAGAACATCTGATATTACTGATATAATGTAAGGAAACGGAAAAATAAAGGCCATAATAAATACACTGTTCATATCGCTATAGAATATTCACTTGAGGCGCGTACTCACTGGGCGGAAAAACGTCAAACAAGTTTTGCACTTTTGACAATGAAAAAATGACGTTAATAGTGTATACATAGTGTGCTTGTGTTTGTTTTGCACAATTTGTGAATATTTTTTTTCCCTTTTAGAAGGCCGGAAACGCACTTTGAGCGTTAAGAAGTTACAGAGAGAGATACACGATAGCCAACCTTTCGATTAAATGGACGATAGAACTGGCACCTTTGGTGACCCAAGCATACACATAATTATTTCAGTTATTAAAGATCGATGTACGCTTTTAGAAACTCATACACTTACCTAAGTAAATAAACCCCATTATTAATTAAAATATTTAAACAGTCTTTAAATAACGAAGATTCGCAGTCCGTCAGACTGGAATATTGAAAACGTCGCAACGGGACAGCGAACCTCGAATAGTGAAACATTGCTTAAATATTTTTATGAATAAGGGGGATAAAGTTTATGGCTCAAACCTATAGTGTGCTAACATTGAGTGTGTGCGATAGCTAGCGCAGTGCGTACGCGCCTTTATAATAATACCATTTGAAGATGTACACCGTAGATATTCAAACCGGGTGTGTTTAATGTCGGCTGCCGAACAATTACGGATGAAACATTGCCGAGATCTCACTCAAACGAACCCGTAATGTTACCCGACTCGGAATATTTTACTTGTCATTAAATATGGCGGAGCTTTGAATTTTTTGAAAGTATCTAATTAGTGTATTTTTTTTTAATTATTGCTCAATATTCTTTTTTACAATAAAAACTAAAAGAGTCGATGACAAACGAGTATAAATACCAAAATATGTGTAACTCCTTTGATATTGCGTATGTCATATCAGTGACTGTCAGATTTAGTAAAAGTATCTGCTCGTTAAATAAACCAATTATTTAATACCGACCCAAAAGAAGTTCTAATTTTTATCAAATTTTAATATTGTTATACTATGTGATCTTCGATCAAATATTAATAAGATGCACAGATCCCTTGAATAAATTAACGGCTCAAAGACTATCTGACACAAAACAACTTAAATCAAAATTAAGTGTATTGAAAAATGTAACTTAATGAATTAAAGCTCACAGCGCGGTTTTGCCGGTGCCACTTTTTAGACGGCAACTGTGAATATATAAAACAAAGTTGGGTTTGTTACAACACTTATAACAAATTCTAGAATATGCAAGTACGCCGTACGCCAAGTATATCAATACTGGGACAGAGTTAAGTGATTCAACGCTTTTATGAGCTGCTAAATAGGGAAATATTGCAACTAACTAAACGCCTAACGAAGTGGGCCACGGGACAGCTAGTTTATAATATTTGATTGAAGCAAGTGACATGACAAATTAAGTGTAGTAACTTTGAAGTTACTACACTTAATTTATCATAAAGCTTGAGCTTTACTGACTTTTTTTATTCTCCATTATCTAAATAACGAATATAAGTCTGTTCAATAACCTTACGAGTTTCTTTCTGTGATATTACATTAAGAAGTTTCTTTGTTTCGTGAATAAATCCTAAACACTTTCAGAAAGTGTGTTCTTTATCGTCGCTGTTTCTTTAAATAAGAAAAGTTGTGAGTTCCATAGATTTATCGAGGCCGCCCGGCGCGGGTTCGCTTTTCTTTCCATTCCCGCCCATGATCTACGGCGGGAGTTTCGTCATTTGAATTCAGGGGCTCGATTCTCAAGTCTCGAATGACGTTTTGTCTAAAGCGGAAGACTTGATAGCAATGTTCCATGCTCATGCGACGTTCGAAGCTCAAACATCGGGCCCCAGAGCCTTTAAAAAGATAGGTATCTATATGAAACTGGTAAAATTGTAGCTCGAAAGTCGTACGTTTCGTTCGTTTAGGCGTCATTCAGGTATGCTGGAAAAGGTAGAATAAAAAGGTTGTTTGAACAGTAATAAAACTCCATTGTTGGAAATGTTTTGCTTGGAAATGAAACGTATCTTTTGTTTAAGCTTAGAATTGTAATGTGAGTTGTTATACAGTTTAACTGTTTGTTCGTATTAACATACTCCAGGTATGATACCTAGAGTCAGAGGACTAGATTGCAATTTCGATATCAAAAATCGATTTTTAATATTTTGCATGGGATTCATCTGACTTGGCGTGTTGCGCTCCGTATGATAATATCTGACTCTTATCCAATTTGTTAAATCCTGTCATCGTTCATCGAATTTCGTGGATTACACCGTTTGTTTTTTAATTCTACGGTTTTCATTGCACGTTTTACTCGCCATAAAAAGCTGTGATGTTATGATCAACTGCAATAGACGGTTCCAGGGATTTCTCTGCTTAAGACGTAAAATAATTACGGCTGTCGATTTGTGGGACAGAGATGACAATAACCCTAAGTTAAGCCTGGCAACGACCATTAGGCGACGAACTTCGGGCATTCATGCACACCCAACTATTCCACCGTCTTGCCGCTTTTCGGACGAAGTTTTTGGAATAACTTTTAATACGGTTCCGTTTTCTGTTTACCCAGCAGGTAAATGATTATACGGCACTGATACCCCAAGTTTTGAATCGGATATAGATTCGAGATGGCGCTGTGGATTTGTTGAAGTGTTATGTTTCAGTTTTTTATGACAATATGATGATCAAAGTAGAATGGCAGAAAGGAGGTGAATGAACTCGCTGAGACGTCGAGACTCGAGACACATTATGTGTTTTTACACATTTTAATAAATAATGAAAGATAAAATTTCATTTGAATTCGTAAACATCTGAAACAGTCTGTCAGATTCAGAGCATTTATGAATGTATTAAGTTAAGTCTGACAAGTCGATTAGGCAACTCGGAGAGCTATTTCATCCCCCTGTCCAAAGTAATGAAATAAACCATTAAATATTTCTTCAAGTTTACGATACGGCGCTTTTATTCTCTGACTAGTAATACTGAAGAGTTTAAAATGTTAAACGCTGTAAGCACAAAAGATTACAAATTGTATTCGCATTATGATAGGTCGCGATGGTTTCGAATTTGCATCGAATCATTAAATCGAATAATTAAACAGCATTGATATCGTCAGTGAAATAATCAGATGCACTCGCAATCGCATCAGTTTTAACTGAAACAATTCCGGTTTTGTGTTCGCGGGTAATTAAACGCGTCAGTCGCACCTGAGATACCTGTACCGGCAGTTACCGGCTGGCGAGGTGTTACCCCGCCAGCCGGTAAACGTCATCATCATCATGTACCGGCAAACCCGCGACTGTAGAAATTGAAGTCAAATTACTAAAAAGCTGCTTAACGCCGTTTGCGACTTACTGTGTTGTGTTGTACTCAAGTTAATATATCGGAGAAACACATGATTGCTGCATGAGAAACTATCCTATCTTAAATTGTGCCTAAGGAAATCTCGAGATGCGAAAATTGTACACTTGCTACTGTTAAACTACGCGTAAAAATTTCGTGTTAATCTAGAATACCAACTAGCCGTATGCCAAATTTTATCGAAATCGGTCAAACCGCTTTTTTTCAATGATATTTAGGGGGCAAGCGAGCAGACGGGTTACCTGATGGAAAGCAACTGCCGTCGTCCATGGACACTCGTGACATCCGATGAATCAGAAGTGCGTTGCCGGCCTTTATGAGGAAGTAGAGATAAGGGGATTAGGAAAGTAGGGCCACCGGTAAACTCACTCACTAAAGTGAAAACAAAGCACCATGCCATTTCACGCCAGTCTTCTGTGAGGCCGTGGTATCACTCTGGTCGAGCTGGCCCATTCGTGCGAGCATGGCTCTCCCACGACAATTTAATCGTCAAAAAGTAACAGACGTACTAACAAACTTTCGCATTTATAATATTAGTGTAACTGATGATTGGTAGTAATAAAATTAATAACTGTAGTTTCCAAAGAACAATTACAAAAATATTTACCGAAACATTCAGAATTACAACAACTTTGTACACTAAAGTCCCAACTCGAAGCGATTAAAATAATATCTATTCACGAGCTTTACACAAAATATTCAAAGCACACAAACGTAGCTCGCCAACAAAATGGTATTGTTACGGCCGGCAAACAGAAAGTTACTAATGTAGTCCAAGCATTACTCAAACGGCGGAATCGACTGTTTCACTCAGTTCAACCTTCGAGTTACCTGTAATTTTAATAGTTTGTTTAGTGGCTGAGTTGAAACACTTTTGCTGATTCATGACGGCTTAAGGATTTGGAAGTTTGTTTAAAAAGGGATTATTGCGAGAACTTGGTGTTCAGTTGCTTGCAGATGTTAAGCTAAGTAAAAGCTTTTCCTTACATTGCGTCATTATTGATAAATTATGATTGAAACCACGACGTTGTTAGACGATTGTGACTCGATATATCGATAAATATATATCGATTACCGAATTTTGTGATCGCTCTATTGGTTCTATGGTAATCCAATTTATAGAGGGTAGAGTCACATAATGCAGTGCGAACAACCAGGAACTTTATAATAATGCGTCATCATACAAGAAAAAAATACAGTTATCACTATCAAAACATTGCCGTCATTTGTAACTCTTTTGTAAATTTTATCTAAACGGCTCCACAGCAAACTTAGCTCCAACACTAGCCGCAAAGTGAAATAATAGCGTACATGATGTGGCACACGTAAATAAACATACCCTTATCGTTTGGCGCGGGCACGTTTATCAAGGTGTATCAGGCCCGCCCGTTTATTCTATTCTCGCCAGTGATTCTATCTCCGCGCGATAGTGTCAAAGTGTACCGCATGCGAGCATAACTCTTATTGGGGCCTTATTTGCATTGCGGGGAAGTCATTTTTACCTGCCACCATCGTTTTGCGTTAAGTGTTTCTTTAATCGCACTGGATTGCGAAGGTAAAATTGCTACATTAGCAATAAAAACAGTATGGTACATTATGAGTCATTGAGGTAGATGAACAACGTTTTGTAGTAAATTGCAAGGTGTCTGAAACGTGTCACGCGATTGTCACGGGCTCGGCTAATCGTCCCGGAGATGACGGAACATTTGGGACGAAACATTCGAGCGTCCGCAGCTTAACACGGATCACAGTTGTTCTCATCTTCTAGATAATGTCGGGAATGCCAAATTATAAGGCTTGGAGCTCAGCCCAAATTGTGTTGCTTAATCTAGGCTAATACGCCTCAAAAGCGTCGCGGAGTTAATTCCCAGTCAAAATTCCCATTCGCCAGTTAATTGTCAAAGTTGACTCCAGGTCTGCCGTTACTATATCAGCCATATGTTCAAAGTTTGTTCCATTTTGTATTTCGTATTACACCTGCCGTTTGTTATGCTCAATTAATACGATATACGATACTTTCCTAACTTATTGGTATTCGCCTCTTATTTATGTGTGTTCTGCTTTTAATGTGTGTATGATACGGATGTTTTTTCTGCCGGGGGGTGTATATCTATAAAAATTATTCGTGAAACTAAGAATGAATGAAAAAGGACTATCACTCTGTTATCCTGCGTTGGTGAGGTTCTGGCGGATTCATCATTGTGTTGTATTAACTTTTAATTATAAAAATATAACAAATAAAACTTATCACGTTTTCTATCCTTTAATGGGAGGATTTCATGGAAGATAATATTTTATCTGAAGATCGTCAGGATAAAATTAGGGAGCGGTAATCCAAAATATTATCTTCCTACGACCCAAAACAAGTATAATTATAGGATAGAGTATTTTTCGAGTACCTAATAACCCCGAGATTGGAAGACGAAATGTTATTATGACCGAAGGAAACCTTTATTTGCCGTTTTGATGGAATAATTTTTCACATATTTATTGGGAGTTTCCTGTAGCTTTCATTATGTGACAAAGTATCGGATACTGCTCTGCAAAATCAACTCTTAGCGTCGAGCAAATGAGTAGCAATAACTGCTCTACTGCGACTCGTAATAAGGTATAATATCGTGTGTAATATAGGCGCAAATTGACGTACTTTAATTTCATGCAACATTGTAGAAGCCATCTAGATTGAGTTTTATATTTGAATATTTAATAAAACGGAAAGTAATCAAAGTTCCACTCATATATGTAGAGCTGATCAAATACAATCAGAATCTGATCAATAATTAATTAAAGGTCTTTATTACAAAGTAAGTCTAAACTTTGACCGCAGCAAAGTTTGTAGACAGACTTTGTATTCACGTTTATTCGGGGAGCAAGCTAAAATAATCTAAGTTAATTCGATTACTAAGTGCTAAACTATCCAATTTACAAAGCAAACATTTAGATTTAGTTATTTTTTTTTTACGAATTGTCGATATCTTATATAACAGATATAGATAGAGTAAAAAAGCTTAAACATATTCCTTTAAAATCATAGAGAGCAACTAGCACAAATCAATTTTACGAAAAAAAAGTCTTGAGGAATAACTTACAAAAACCTTTCAACTGTTGACCGTAACAGACTATATGAATTGAAATTTTCGCTTACGTTTCATCTAGAAGTTATTTGGTAAAGCTTATAGAGCGTTTAACGTGCAGGTACTTTTAAGTTGAGAACCGGAACGTTTGTAAGTGGAAATATTTGCATATGAACGACGACTCATTAAAATAACAAAGATGATGTCTGGAGCAGACTCAATTATCGTGTTTACTTATTAACATTCATCCAGAAGTTATCCAGTTAACGGATTTACATCTCCGTCTCCAGACGGCTTACTAACTTCTATTAAATGTGCAGCATCTTTTTTGGTCTTTGCTGGCTTGTCTATGATGATGTTTACTTCTTGTTTTTATTTAGTGTGATTCTGTCTCTCCTATTATATTGTTATATCTTTCTTTTAAAGTTATTTTGATATAAAAATACTTGTAACGGTACACTCGATGCGGTGCTGTTTTAATAATATATTATCATGTTTGGTTGAAATGTTACATATTGAGATTTATATTTATAGCATAACACTTCTAAGTTTATGTAAAATAACTTCAGTTTGCGTTAGCGAACTAAGCGTATGGCTTCCGTAATAAACGTAAAAAGCTAAGTTTTAAATTTAAACAGGACGTGAAATCTGAAATCATTGGAACGCTTCTCGGTACCCTTTAGAGGAAATGGAATTTTCATACAGATCGTTTGTTATTTCAACTGAGTTTTTATTTATCGGACGTTTTGCCAGGCACGTTTGTTGACAGGATATTAATGCATCGCCTGATTCAATTTCTATTAACGAGTATAAGCTCCATATATTTGACTCCATTGGTTCCAATATTAATTTAGAAATTATCATGCATGGGTATGCTTTTGTTTTCATTTTTAGTAGCATTGATATATTAACCAGAATCGGTTAATTGGAAATGAGAACTCTTAGGTTTTAGTTGTAAAATAATATTAAATAAAATAAGACTGTAAAACATTCAATTTCTAAAATCGATTTTTAATTTTCTTTTTAAAAAGATAATCAAAATCGATAGTTCAGGTGCAGGATGCCAAGTCCGCTCTATTATCGTAGACTTTTGGCATTGTTTAAAGCTATTTCCGTCTAATCTACGGTCTCACTGTGCTTCACATGTACCGCTTCGAGTAACTTTACATACAAAAAGTTTGGTGTAATTAAGCTTTTAATGAATGCGGGACGTCGTTCAACATCCTCAACAAACAAGGCGTTTGCGTCTTACATTTTTGATGTAAGATGTTAAAACGTGTTTTAATCCTTTTTCTTATTTTTTTTCTGCGAACAGAAGATGAGAATCCTCTCAAGTTCCTTGTGTTCTTACTTTCTATCAATGGCAGTTGGAATTAAAATTTTTTTGCAAATTTGTTTTTTGAACTTGAAAATTATTAAAAATAAACTTTGTTATAAACCAATCAAAGTCTCCTAAAAAGTCAAGATAAATGGGAAAATAATCATAACATTTGTAACACATCCAGCGGAACGGAATCTAAATTTTAGAGATAAACCATCAGATGTAGGTAACCATTTATAATTTACGGTTCCGACAAACGTTACTTCCGTGATTCGGAGGCGACACGTAAGTTGTGACACTTGAAGCGACGTAGTTTTGTTTGTCACCGTGATAATACTGACAGCAAAGCCGAGGATTAGCCGCACTGACGAACCCACAGTTCATCCTAGCGAATATGTAACTTAACTTATGAACAACAAGATCTAAAATCGAATAACAAACCAAAAAGGTCTACATGCATAAAAAATTGATTCAACGTTTTGCGATTAGGTTAAGCTAAGGTGTTTTGGTTATTGGGTAAAGTTAAGATGTTAAGGGAAACAAAAATTGTGGATGTTGCTTAAATAAAATGTAATAATTTTATTTCTATTTTAAAACTTCACATGTCATTGTAAGTTTATAATTTCATTTCTTCAAATAAATTTAAATCTTAAGCTTAAAATAAACAATGATAATTTAAGCATTATAGACCAGTAACCTAAAATATTACCTACTAACTTCATATCCCTAAACTGAGCTGGTAGATGGCAGTACTTATAATACAGACTTTATACTATTAGGGTGGTGTTATGTTAAGTTGATTCATAGCCAAATTCAATATTGAATTGAAATAATCCGACCAAATAACGTAGGTCCGTGACTTCCATCGTTGCCATAACTCGTATCATACAAACAGTGACACTTTCAACTGTGTTAACATTATGTATATGGTCGTTTGAATAGTGTTGTAAATAAAATGAAGAGTAGCGTGAAGCCCCAATTAACCAGTCTTATAGCTCTCTCAGGTATTTTTTCGTACGTACCGAGTTAACAAGCAAAACAAGACATAGTCGAGGGTGCTCGACGTACCGACGGCACGCCATTATTTCGTAAACCCCCATTTTTCGCGAGCTCATATCTGCCAATATTTCCGTAGAAGTGGGTCATTATACGTCTAATAAAAACCTCATAAGCCGGTTAGTGTTAGTAATAACGCGCGTATGCTGCCTGAGATCGTCTTTACGAGATGGAAATTTTAGGTTAGTGTATTATGGGAAATGTGATCGGGTTTAATCCTCCTCAGGGTTTCACTTGAATTTTGTTTTGCTTGAATATGAGTTTTTCGATGTAGTCAAAATATGCAGTAGTACTTATGTATATATCAGTACGCGAGCGGAAAACTTTGTTTCTATTCTTAAGAAAGACGCTAAGCATGAAACTCCCAGATATAGTTGATATGAGAGATATGTATATATGAAATATATTTTAACATGACACTATTATCATACACGAAATAATCTTTTGTTTATAGCTGAAGTCTGTAACCAGATAAAATTTATGGGCCTGGTAACGAGACTTTTATGTCAAATTGTAGTGTAATTTAATTGATAATAGATTGTTTTTTATAGCTCCTCTATACAATGGATCGAATATTTATAGTTGAATTTCGACCTCGGGGCGATTGCAAGTAATAATAATTATGAGTTACTCCACCTTTGATAGGAGTGATGTTATTAATATTTTTTTAACCGACTTCCAAAAAGGGGACGGTTATTAGCGCATGTATTCCGTCAATACCCAATGTTCTGATGTGTCCCTTTGAGATGGAAATATTCGCCCTCAACCGTTGAAAAAGGTGAATCTTAAGGACAGAATTGTCCGATCCGAACATTCATAGCTCTATCCGAAGGAGCGAACTAAGCGCGGTTATAATCTAGCCATCTATCATTTGCCTGCAATTGTGAGCACAAAGCATAAACAAGTGCGCCTCGCTCGCAAATGAGGTTCCTAGTTAGTTAATTAAGATCTAGACGTGATTAAACGTTTCCAACTTGCCGCATGATAGATGACGCCACTCCACGTCTTGTTCCCACTGTTGTGTAGGGCTGCCAAAAGCCAGGTTATGATATGGCATTATATTTCACGGGTCCCAACTTCGCCAGCCCGTTACTCTGGTTCTGCCAAATTATAGTCTGTTGCTTTAAAATTTTTTTGTATTTTTTTGTAGAGACGTCGATCTAATGTTTGCAACTCGTCATAAAATGGCTCCTCTGGAGTTCTTGGCTCTACTGCTTGAGCAGTCGTAAACCAAATGATGCTTTGGGACCACGTTCTACTAAAATATAGTTAATATTAAGGGCCTGTTTGACCGCCTATATACAGTCTATCCACAACTTTATTTGTGAGATATCGTATGGAGAACCTGTCAAAAATGTAGAGGATAGCCTAACAGAAACAGGCCTATAGTCTAACATTATGTGGCTGTTAAGAGACCCTGTAACCATGAGTGTTCATACAAGACTACAATCGATATTGAAAGAACATATTATAGCAAGAGGAAATCTAGTCAAATTTCTCTGTTACTTTGGGACGATGCTGATTAAAGGTATATTTTATCAAAGGTCTTCTGACTTCTCACACTCCTGCCTTTCAGCTTACATTTTCGAAATTCACGCGTAAGGTAGGGTACTACTACACTAAGGTACTCACTCTAGTCACTGTAGTTTACAGGCCCTAATCTACAATCTATCATGGCGTCTGTATACTCTCGCCGAGAGCTCTCGGGCGAGACTTTTGCCCGAGGCTGACAGGCGAGACGAGTACACTCTCGTACTCGGGCAGTGTCGCTGTGACTCGGCGAGAGTGTACAACTACCATTACGGAATAATACCCGTACTGGGTTTACAAGAGTATTATCCCGTAAAAGATCAGTGAATACGTTTGTCGTAAAATATTTTTTTCTATTTTTGTCTTGCGTTTGTGAGACATATTGAGTTATAACAAAAGAGGTACACTTCCGGATTGAATACGGAATATATTTTTAAGGAAAATGGAAAATTACACTACGCCGGTTTTTAAGTATAAGAAGGTTACTTCAGCTCCCGGCTTTTGCTTGTATGCAAGTAAATCAATCAATCAATCAAAGTCCTTTACTGCAGAAGGTAGTAGATAGTTATAGGTCTTAAATGATGGAACTACCCATTTCTTTCAACAGAAAAGAGTTCAATATCAAGAACAATTGAAGGCTTCCCGTAATAATATTTTATGGGTTAAGTACGTCTTCATTTGGCATAATTTTAATTCCTAATTAAGGGTTAGGGCTGTTTAATGTGGGGTCAGTGTGGGTTTGTCGTGTGTGGTTGTAGTTAAATTACTGAATTTTACCCTTTCATTTTTAATCGTCGAACCACGTAGTAAGTTCCCCGCTTAATACGAATTGTTGTTTAATCTTACATGAAATTTAAATTGTGATAATCAGATTGTAATTTGAAAATAAAATGTTACTAATGTAAATATTATATATACATCAATACGCGAGCGGAAAACTTTGTACCCCTTTTTATGAAAGACGCGTAAATGTAAAAGCACGAAATTTCTCTTATAGTTATAGCTGATATAAAGAAGAAGCGTTAAATACCAATATCGTTTTAAAATATCCTTTAATTTTGGATATTTTTAAAAAATAAAACGCTACTAATACTACAACACGCACACTACAATATTTTTACGTGACACGATAATCATACACGAATTCCTCCTGTTTATGGTTAAACACAGTGTCTTTTTAACGAGACCTTTATGCCAAATTGAATACTTTTTTATAGCTCCTCTAAGTGTAGATAAATATTCAAATCTTTCGTGACGAATTTAAATATTCATGGTCGAATTTCGACCTCAGGAAGTAGATCTCTAGTAATTGTTCGGTTTAAAGATCTTTATTATTCTCATAAGACATTGTCACTTATATGAGAATATAACAATTTATTACAGTTTTAATCATGTAAAAAATATTTATACCACCCGATTTTGTCGGGAGGCTTATTTTTTTTTTCTTCCGTGACGTGTTGAAGAATACGGGTTTGCTCATAAGCCTGTGGTATTTGTAATTGTTAATATTACAAAGGCGTAACTTTGTTTAAAATTCCATTCCAAACATTCAGATCGTGTTTTAAAAAATACATAAGCATAGTAAAAAAGAGCAATGTTTCCATGGACTTCTAAAGGGTGAGCGATAAACAAATCTACGTTTAAAGTCGGTAACGTTAAAACTGCAGTACCCGTATACATATTTATTCAACCCCGGACTATATTTTAAAAATTGAAAAAGTGTCGGATTTTCAAGTGATAAATAATTTGGAGAACAATCATACGGCAGATCCGCGATACGTATGCCGGTGCCAGCCCTGAATTTACTGCAGCAAGCCAGTGTGATTACAGTGTACGTTGGGCATAAAAGATTAATCATTTACGTTTCGGTACAATTTTACCCGAAATTTTTGTCGTAAATAACCAATGGAGTTTTTGATGTATCGGTAACTGATGACATAATTTCGACGGTTATTTCGTGATTACAAATTTTAGATGGGATTGTGCCGAATTTATGAAGTGGTTTCGAATTCAAAAAATGCCTGATTTAAAAAAAATAACATTCAATTAGAAATCCGGGATTATGCAGATTGACATTTCATTTATCCTTTTTTGTTAATTAGCATTTGCTTTCTTACAGCTGGGTAAATGCCTCCCCCATTCCTATGCCGAAAAAATACACTTATTTCCAAAAATATAGGACGGTAGTAAACCAGACGCTAGTTCTAGCTTCTTAGGTGGAACTAGCGTCTGGCTTACAGAAAATTGAGTACTAAATTAAACAATCCCAGAATCTCCAGTTTCAATATGAACCCAAACATCCCGTCTATTAAATTATTACGGTATTGGACGGGACGGCGCAATTCAGACGGAACTATGCAAATACAACGCCGGACGCACCTGCACCATTATTGAAGTTATAAGTCGTGAGAACTGCTCACTATCGCTTCATATAAAACAGGGATACGGTCAGGGATATAGCTCCAGTGTCGGTAGACTATAAATGCTTTAAAACATGTTCCTAACTTTATAGTAACATAATATTAAACTATAAATTAAATAACTTGAAACTCCAGACACTTTCATTTTTCGTCGGAGGTTAAAAAGACGGAAAGGTAATTTGTCCACCGCACATTGTCACCCGTTACTTCGCCCTTAAAATTTTAAGTTTCATTTTACTCTATGCTATAACAGAGCAGAGACAACCTGGGCGCTAGGGCAATGGTCGGTTTCCGACAAAAAACCTATATCTAGATAATAAAGTGGCATTTTATCGGTCCAAAATAATCTTGTTGACGGTGACGGCGCGGTGGACAAACGGCCAAACACGACAAAAGTATCTGGGCCGTTGCTCAACTCTTTCACGTGAAAATGTTAAAATATTTAGGCGAGTGCACCTCGGTCCTCGTCTTAACCCCGGGCCCCGGTCAGAGTGAATGTAAAGTCGCTAGATGACTCAAAACTTATTTCGACTTTGAAACTTTGAATAAATTATACGGTGTCATCTGAGCAGTTCCTGAATTTTTAGTTCGCTCGCGAAAGTTTTTGTCTTTGACTCAAGTTTTGCACTCAGACGGCACTTAAATTATTTCTGGCGATTTATCAGATGCTATCGATTCTTATTTAGGATTAAGAGAAATTAAAGGCTGATATGCAACTGGATGTAGTTTATGAATGTAGGGTTTGTTAATTTATAATGTATTGTTTGTGGACAAAAATTTGGTACAAAATTGTAATATCGTAAAAAAACAATAGAATAATTATAATATTTTTGTACCAATAATAGCCCAATTATAACATACTAGCTATTTTGCCCGCAGCCTCGCTCGTGTGTAATTAATAAATCGCGTGGCCTTCGTTACTCTCCATTCTCTTTAAATTGGGTCTTTGACATCAAGCCGACATACATATTTTACCACTTACTTCCATAGTACTAACATTAATTATAATAAACTGCACTTAAAATCATAGCCTATCTATTATATAAAAATAAGTCAAATCTGACTCCTTCCTGACGCTATAGCTCCAGAACGCACCAACCGATTTACGGTTCAACCAGTTTTTACGGTCCAACATCCGTTGGAAAGGTCTCGGATTCCATGAGGTTCATAGCAAAAAAAAAATTCATCTTTGTTACGACGCAGACGAAGTCGCGGGCAACAGTAAGTATTGCTATAAAAAGAAACAACGTATGAGGTATTATTTTATAAAACTCTGGAATCAACTATCACCAGCCAGTATTTCCGGACTGCTATGACGTGCAAATCTTTAAGAAGAGAGCATATTCCCTCCTAAAAGGCCGTCAACGCACCTGCAACCTTGTCTACGGGTGGTGGTAGTTGCTTTCCATCAGGTAACCCGTATGCCCCCTTATTTTTTACATATATTTTTTGTAAGTTTCCCGTTGCCAACAAAACCAACATGACAGCCTGAAACAGCGGGATAATTTGAGATTGCTGTTATTTTAATGTAACATAAATATTACGAGGCAAATAATTCCGTCGAGTTCCCGGTATTTAATTAAAGTGCAGCGTTTTGTTGTGATGAAGTTAGCTTATTACGATTAAACGGTCGTCGGTCTCCCGGAACAGTCCCAAGAAAACACTCGTATGCTCAAAGATTCGTAGGACTTGTGGATTCACTGGACAAAGTCATGGAAGTTCGTGAAGAAAAGGACCCGAAATCCGAAATCCCTCTAGTGGTTTAAAGTTGACGTAACAAACTGATACTGAAACAGTTTTAGATTCACATCCTACACTAATATTCTATCATCTATAAAATATAATTACGCTTAAGCACTATGATTTTACACGTAGATATTTCCACAAATATTCTCATAATGTAACTTTTTCTGAAAAAAACATTCCTCACGTAGATGGGCGGTCAGGAAAATATTTGCCTCCAAACTTAGAATGCGTTGCGCGAATAGGCCATTGTTTTCTTTTGTCTAGTGCCCCCGAACAAATAAACCCTCCATACTAAAATGTATGGGGAAGGGATTACTTTTATGGAAGCCCCGACGACTGTACATTTCAAAAAGAGCAATCCTCGTAGACTCGTAGAATGCATTTATGAACTACGAAAAACCGTAGCACTGCTACGAACGGCGCGACTATTGAACTTTACGATCTAGCGTTGAGGAATATTTTTTTGTTCTTTTTTTTTTTTGTTTGTTTGAAGATAGTGATGCGCCTTCCTGTTCCGTTCTATCGATATAATATGTTACATCAGACTCTGATGAATAACATATTGTGTTCTCTCTCCAGGTGCGATACAGCGACACATATGACTCGACACACAAACAGTGAAAAATGTGTTTGATCGAAAGTACAAATCTTTGTAGTGACATCAGACGAACGTATATTTGTGAGTGTAAAAAATCGAGTTGAAAAGACGGAAAATCGCCAACAATGGAATATGGTTGAACTTTCGCGTACTGAAATGTGCTTCTCGTGGAGCGCTTGCAGTGTATCACCATTCGATACGGAACAGTTTTGAGAAAAAAAAAAGTTGTAAATAATTATAGTGAAACGTTGTCCTTTTCCATATTTGTATTTCGAAATTTTTAATCATCGAAGCGGTTGTCGTATTTTTTGTGATAATTCCTAGTATTAATATTAAGTGGCAAAACTCGGTTGTGATGTGTATAGTGTAAGTAGTTGTAAGTCTGGACTGTAGTAGTTAATTTTTACTGGGGCGTTATATGTCCCCCCCTGGGTTCTGGGTTCTGATTCTACTCGGTGGAGTCGCCTGGGTTGTAGCGCGGTCTGACCGCGTGTAATGTCAGGTATCTGTGACGTGGCGTTTGGCGCAGGCGCAGTTCGGCGCCGGTAAGATGCGAGTGCGGCGCCGCGCGCACATCGCCCTACTCGCCGCCTGCCTACTCTTCCTGACGGGAGCCGACGCCTCCGGTGAGTTGATTTCCTATTTTAGTCCAAGAGACCACCGTTCGTTTTCACCACGAAAAGATCCCGTGAATATTAGTACACGTCTCAGAATTATAACTTGCGTTACCGAAATTTTGACGGCATCGCAACGTTACGTTGTAAATTTCTTTCGACTCTCCTTTTCATGGCGTGAGCTCGAAATTTCACTTTCGACGTGCCTTAAGAAGTTCACTTTAAAAATTAAGACGTCCGGTGAAGGCGATAAATGTTAAGAACCCCCTCACTCGTTTAAAAACTTTTCCAAATTTGAATGATCCCGAAAATGAATGGTAGTCTCATAACAAATAGTTAAGTTAAGCTATTATTAATGTTACGATACCTATACTAAAACTGACGATATTCAGGCATTTAAGCTGTGAAGAAATTATGTATATTTTACTCGCATTTACAATCCTACGTAATAGTAATCGGGCAAAAGGGTTAACTACGAAGGAATCGACTAGGCATTTATGTAATAAACAGTTCATGGAACTAACCCTTGCTCGCGTACAAAAACAATTACTACGTTACAACACCCACGGGTACTTTTTGTCCCGAATTCGGCCACAACGTAGACGTAATTCGGGCGCAATCTTGTCACAAAGAGTGATATTTTCTCACAAGTCTGCAGTTATTATCTTTTGCCTTTCAGACGGGGAAAGATCTCCCAAAAGAAATCCTAGGGTATAAAGTTTCGGAATTGCGCTCGCTTTCCGTTAAATGCAAGAAATGAGATAAGTTAAGCTTAATGGAGACAAAAGTTTTATTGTATTATATATGTAATTTTTTGTACTGTTGATTCATGGTGGAAATTCATGTTCATACTTAATGAAACACACTTTTCTTCTAGACAAAGTCATCATCACCTCATCATGACTTTGTCGAAACCAGTCGTCTATTTATTTAATAAATTCGTAAAATCTAAGAAAATATAGAGGAAAAAGTGCAAGAAAAGTGTGTTTCATTGAGTATCAATTATTGTATTATTATTTTTTTTGTGTATAAATGCATCAAATATGTTATTAGTTTGATCGATTTCCATACTAATTTATAAATAATCCTGACAACCATTTTTATGGCGTTGCTTTCGCTGGCAGTAACGTAGCTTACCTAAAATACAGTAATTAAAAATACGGCTGTAACAATTTACGATATTACTACTACGAATGAAGAAATAAAATACCCCAAGACCCGGCATATACTCTTTTATACGAAATCCGACGATGGGATATTTGTATTTATGCGGTAGTAATAGAGACGGTTATTGCCCGACCCGAGGACGAAATGAACACACCCTATAACTTTGTAATTATGCTTTTACCCCCGACCACTAGAAGAAGGGTTAAGTAGTGGACGTAGTGGTTCCGTATGAACACGTTCGTACGGTCTTTACGGGGGGTGCATGTCAGTGGCGTAGTCAATAAAAAAAATAATCCCGTCCATTGGCGACGAAACTTGAGAGTCGCAAAGCGCAAGACCTGTTTTTTGTGGCGAGTGTAATCAGAAATTTGACATCCCGTAACTTTTGCATTTAAAAAAAATAAAATAAATATAAAAATATGTACATTAAGCACACTTTAGAAGAAGTTATGCAGCTAAATTAAAAAATTTAGATTGTTTTGGAGGGCCTCCTCACCTTGGCCCTCGGGGTGCTGCCCCACTTCTTCACCCTTTAGTAGCTACGCCACTTGGTAGTATTAACATAAAACTCCCGCCAAAAATCGCACACCCGCCGCGGACCCTTCATAATTATTTCGTTTGCTTTATGAAAATGAGAAGTTTGAATGGCCTCGGCTGAAATTAAACGCTGGGTTTTGATTGCGAGGTTGTTAAATATAAAAATAAATACACGTGTATTACGATTCGCTTTGTTCGGAATTAATTTTATTCGCGAATTCGTTTGTTTTTATTAATCGCTGAATCTTTTATGAGATGACGTCGGTTTCGCTTCTAGTGTGACTGTTGATTTGTGAAGCTGGAGCGGTGATTGGTAATTTTTAACGTTATTTATAGATCCAGCTTACGCATTGATCTCCTTATGCGCTAAACACACAAAAAATAGTACATTGTGAGAGTTAGTCCTGATTCTATCACAGAAAACTGGCGTGAAACATCGTTGCCCAGCGTGTGTCTTCGAACCTAGCAACCTCTCGAGTGCTAACCAAAGGTTTTAAAAATTCTTAGGGCCTGTTACACCGCCTACAGATAGTCTATTTGTTTGACAGATACAATTTTATTTGACAATTTATTGAAATATGGAAAATCTTTAAAAAAAAGTTGTGGATACAAAAAATTTAACAGTAAGCGGTGAAACAGGTCCTTAGTTAAAAAAAAAATTCAAGTAAAGACTGAAAGCAAAATACAAAAGGAACAGATTATTATTATCATTATTACCAACATCGCTCGTTCGCAATACAAACGATTAAATAATTCACGAGTCGATACCGCGATGGTCTAGGGTTTTTTTTTATTTATCGCCCTCCGCCCGCAGAGTATTAACCTGGGGCGGGCTTTATTGTTATTTCACTTCTTAAATTGTTGTGATGGCGTCGTTACGTGCACGCGGCGTGACGCGACGCACCGCCAGTAACGAGACCGCGGGACTTATGCCCGGTATACACTATAGCCAGCTAGTGTCAGTGAGCTAGATAACTTGTATTTTTGGTTTCGTATGGACAGAACTTGCTTCATGTTTAAGCTAGTATGCCTGGGAAGCACGACGCTAATTATCCTTGTGTCTATACACTATAGCCAGCTAGTGTCAGTGAGCTAGGTAACTTGAATTTTTGGCTTCGTATAGACAGAACTTGCTTCACTTTTAAGCTAGTATGCCTGGGGTAGATATATAATATAACTTGTATTTCTGGCTTCGTGTTGACAAAACCTGCTTCATTATTATATATAAGTTTGTATGACAAGGATACACGAGGCTAGTTATACAAGCCAGTATAGCTTGCTAGTGTAGACAAAAAAAGCTTTATATCCATACTAAAAGTCTACGCCTGGCTAAGATTTAATGTACGTATTAGCATTAAGTTGTTGGTGTATCAATTTAAATAAATAAGCCAATTCGTTGACAGCCAGTGCAGCTAGCCGAGACAGTTGATAAGAGAATTAGCTTGCTATCCTAGCTTTAAATACTGTTCACGTGTATTCCTTGCATTACGGACAGTTAATATAGGCGGTGTATATAATGTTTCTATCGTGGATTTAAGTTATTCTACAAGGTGTACAACAAAAGTAAGTCATAATACGTATTAATGGTGCGTATGTGTTCCTTTATAAAGTTTACTGTAAAAATAGCGGGCGGCGCTGAAAGTGAACAAAATTTTTGTATATTGTCGCTGGCGTGCTTGCCTATACAAATCGCAAAAAAAATTTTCCGCTTCCTTCCCCGCTACTTTCACAGTGAGGTTTATATAAGGGACAGATACAAACTCTTAAGAATTATCACTTATTTCCTTATTACCTGTATAGTGCTTACGAGATGAGCACGGATTTTTTTTAAATAAAAATAAAGGGGCAAACGGGTTACCTGATGGAAAGCAACTACCGCCGCCTCGCACTCGCAACTTCAGGGTTGCATGTGCGTTGTCGGCCTTTTTAAGAGGTTATACGATCTCTTCTTGAAGGTTTGTAGGTCGTAGCGGTCCGACCAGTTTTTAAATTTTAATCTTTTTGACAGCCGCGACCTAGATAATAATTATACATTAAAGTGTGCAAACTTTAAGGCGTAAGTCGCGGACGTTTTGTATGGGCTGTCAGCCGCATCTGACGTCAGTCGCGGACGTTTTGTATGGGCTGTCAGCCGCGACTGACGTCAATCGCGGACATTTTGTATGGACTGTCAGCCGCGTCTGACGTTAGTCGCGGACGATTTTGTATGGGCTGTCAGTCACGTCCGATCACTTAGTTTTCAGCTTGAAAGGTAATAGGCTTCTTACTTTTTGCTGATTTAACCATAGCGTAACTGAAACTATTAAAAATCGATTAAGAGTTTTATTGCACTCGTAAACCAGGGGGAAAATCGCATATAATATCGAAGAAAAAATCCGTTACAGATCTTTACGACGGAATATATTACGAACGTGACTATGCCGGTTCGGGATTACTCGCGTGGAATCGATTCGAGAAAAAAATTACTCGCGCAAACTCCGCATTAGCATTTTAATATTCGCCTGCAGGAGCTGTCATATGGCTAACAGGGTTGCCAGGCTGGATAAAGACGGACAGACTCGTTAAAAAACATCGCCAGATTAGTTGTCCGGTCGGACGATGTTTGTACGCGCCGCCAACCACGAAAAGGGGAATGATGGGATGCAACAATGAATTATATTGACGTGTCCTCTGTACGAGACAATAAATCTTTAAAAATCACGTGACACGTATGCGTGTATCTATTTAATATTAATATGCGAGCAGAAAACTCTGTACCCCTTTTTACAAAAGACTTGTAGATGTAAAATCATGGTATTTCTCCCAGTATTGTTAATATAAAGGAGAAGCGTCGAATACCAATATTTTTTTAAATATACTTTAATCTTGCCTATTTTTAATAAATAAAACGTACGCACACTACGTACACTAGAAATCGCACACTTTTTTAACATGATACGGTAAATCATACACGAAATACTCTTTCGTTTATGGTTGAAGTCCGTAATTTTTTTTAAATTTAATGGCCTGGTCACCAGACCTTTACGCCAAATTTAAGTCTGTGTCTAAATTGAGAATAGATTATATTTTTATAGTTTCTGTACACGATTGATTTAAATAGTTACGGTCGAATTTCGACCACTGGGAGCAACCTTTAGTTTTCTTAAAATGGGAAAAGTTTGCCTCGGATGCCCTATTATAACGATAGTATACAGCTACACAATCAAGGTGACAATCATAGTTCTATATCATCGTCAGACGTGTAGAATTATCTGAATCTTCTAAGCCGAGCTACAGAAATTTGACGACCTCTGTGGCGCAGTGTTTGAGCGCTTTGGTAACTCACGCCGGGGGTCACGGGTTCGAATCCCACCGACGAAACAAAAAGGTTTTCAAAGGATTATGGATGTGTATTAAATATGTGTATCATATAATAAAAATCTTAAATATGTGTATAGTATATAAGTATTAAATGTATTTCCGTCGTCTGGTATCTGTAACACAAGTACTTCGGTTATTTAGTACGGGGCCAGATTGACGTAGTGTGAAGCGTCTTTAGATATTATTATTGAAATTCTAGCAGTTTACGAAGCATCATCTCGATTTAGCTTTTATAATACCTAGCAGCCCTAGCACATGGCTCCACTCTGCCGATACTATGACGCCTATGTCATTAGTGGAGGCGCTGTTAATATTTTATATAACACATGCGGTCTCAGCGAGACGAGATAATGAGTTTTCCTAAGCTGGCGATATATTAAGATAGTGACAGGGATGGGACGTATTCTATCCCTTTCTTTTCCATTACGTTGGTAAACAATTATGATCGAAGGTTGTTGGAGGAGACGTTTTTTCAAGTTTTTAGTTCTATATACTTCATCGCTTTTAATATTGAGACAATGTTTATGCGCAGGGTGCGTATGGAAATACGGCGAACAAATAGTTGTGATTTGAAATGTCATTTTACCTGACTGCGCCAGAAGAAGGGTTATGTATTATTTTTTGGCACGCTCGTAGCCTGTTTGATTCGATCGATCGATTTTAGCGTATGAGGTATCGTTAGATTGTTAGAATCAATAGTATAATTGATCACATATATTGTTAGATTGATCTTGATAGCGCAAGAGACACTGGGTACATGAAAAATCAAAATGGCGGATTTTGAAGTGAAAACTATGTTTAACCCAGCGAATAGTGTTTGTCAATTTTTACTAAAAACAGGTTTTGTTCATTTTGGCAGTGGTAGTTGTTACTCTGAAACAACGCAAAATGTGTAGGTGAAGTAGCCGTCTGAAGCTAAAACGAATGATAATTTTTATTGTAATATGTAAAGACAATCACATTATTGATCTAGCAAACATCCTGCAAAACAGCAAAAAAAATATTACGGAAAAATCTTTGCGTTTTCATAATCCGTGACGTGGTGTTACATAAAATATTCAACCCATCCCTAGCCGTCAGTTTGAGCGTATCATGTCACATCACTAGCGGAGGCAGTAAACACTCGATTCCGACGAAAATAAAGCAAGCTCTGAATCCTGGAGCGTACGTGTGCCGACGAACATAATCTATATGCTAATAACCGAGTAAGAATCCGAGCTTCGCTGCCTACTGTTTTGTTTATATGTTAGATTGAAGCCCGCCATTTAAATACATTACAATATATTAAAATGTATGTATGAATATTTTAATATTTCTACGTTCGTATGTTAAGACCTTGGTGCGTTGTCAAGCTGTTCTTGATTCGGTTTTCGAGCTTCCTGAGTCCGGTAATAAAGTCTTAGGTTTTCATATTCTTCCGTCGTATATTTTCAAGTGAAGAAGTACAGTAAAACTGAAATTTCATTTATTATTTTTATCATATTATGTGGCTAATATAAAACTGGATATTGTAAGTTATTTGTACAATAAAGTAAAATATTATGGCGACGTAAAGAAAGTCTGTGAGACATAAAACATTTAACAAGCTGGCCACGTAGGAATAAGTATCATAAACAAGTTAAAGGTGACATAAAAAATGTATTCCCCAGTTTAGAAATAAGAATAAACTTACCGAGTTATTTAATAATCGTGCTAATTGTAATGCCTTTGAAATAATAATATGATAATTTTAAATCTGTTTGTAAGCGGGGTGTAACGTGTTTTTGTGTATCTTGAATGCGCGTAAAATTGTTTTCAATACTTATTTTCGCATACTGTCTCACTAACTGTAAAACCACGTCTCATGATATTCCTAACTTATATCAGACGATAGCATTTTTATCCTTCTAATAAATGTAAAAGTTAACACAATACAATAACAACTCAATTTAAACTCACAAACACTACGAGATTATATCAAAAGATGGTTCTAGACTATTCTAGGATTCCGCGCACGGCTCTTATGCTTTAACTAAAACGAGAGAGTAACCAAGCTGAAATTTTCTATTACGATGGATAGAAAGAAAATCTCTTATCACAAGCGATTATTGAGCTAGGATTAATATCTATCGGATACTGCCAGGGCTGCTGGGTGTCATAAAAAACGCACCTGGGCTTTTCTCCGCTTCTAAGGAAAATAAGTGGGATTCATTCAGACCTTTGAATTTTAGTAATATTGTTTTTTATTTCTTGTGCAATCGCCAGATTATGTGCTTAAATATCTGATTTTCCAATTGGAGAAACTGGCGATTAACAGCCCTAGTTGTGGCGGACTCCTGTTGGCGTTTTTTACTATAATACCTTTGTGGGGAGCGGTTTTCTTCTTTTTATTGCCCAGCGAGATCGTGGCCGGCTAGCTATCAATTTATTAGATTATGACAATTATTGACTTGTTTATCGCGCATTTGTGCATGCAAATTACTATTATTAAAACAAACGACCTTTGTTTTCGATTAAAAAATATTATTTAATATGCTGGCGTTCAGTACATTTTATATTTTAAAAGTCCTTAATAATAAATGCGATGACAATAACTGTAGTAAATAATCGTAAATATTTTATAAGTTCAGTACTTTATATGGCGGGTACTTAAACAGTGCAATTTATGCCTACTTTTAAGAGATGATCAATAATAGTTCTATATATGCCGAAATTCCAAGCTCCAATTTAAATAGAAAACCCTATATCAGCGTTGACTGTATAAACGATTTTAGTCCCGCCTCGTGAAAAGCGTATAGACGATCACCTTAACAATTTGGTTTTCAAAGGGGCGCTCTTCAGAGATTCTATCTCGAGCCTGTGTTCGTAATTACCAACTAACGCTAGAAAAATTGGCGAGTGCAATACCTTCTTTACAGGGTTGGCAAACACGCCGGAGATAAGGTGCATTCACGGCGAAATTGTGAAAGCCGAGGGCGGCCAACAAAGAACCTTATTAACCAGCCGACTAATGAACAACGATAGGTTGAATGAGATACCTGATAATGAATGCGACGTGATTAACTTTTGAAATGATAATTTTAAGTCGCCAACCCTAAATTATGGACGTTTTCACACCACTCATTT